>PNEQ01037155.1:0-37964 GCA_003012365.1 Medauroidea extradentata
ATATGTGGCTGAAAGGTGGTCTTAACACTTTGGCAGCTGTATGTTGTACACTGACATGCCTTCTGCGGTCTCAAATCTCCGAAAACAACAAAATTAAGTTCTACTATTGTCAATTACAATTTTTAAAAAAATGAACCCAGGAGCATACTCCTACTTAAAGCAAAAAAGGATGGTCTGGTGAGGCCAGTTACTTTACAACATATTTTCAGAGTTACATCAGTCTAAAAAACCAGTTTTTATTCATTTTGAGAGGCCCGAAAATCATGTTCCTAACAAGCATGCTGAATATTTAAAAACAGAGAATCACAGTTTCAAGTGTGTGTTCTTTTCGTAGATAAACATAATATAAATAATTTAAGCGGTTTTGCATAAAAAAGAATACAGTAGAACCCTCTTATAGTGTTCCCACTTATAATGTTTTCCTGGTTATAATGCTGCCTTCATTTGGTCCCTAAAACTGATTTGTAATAGGAAATTACCCTGTTATAATGTTTTCCCATTTATAATGTAAACATTTTTTCGGTCCCTTGAGAAACATTACAACAGGGTTCTACTGTACATGTGAATCGCTGCAATGCCGTCCATGCGCCAGTGAGGACTCCTCTTAAATGTGTTTTTTTCTCATGATATGTCGTATTCAACTTAGCTATGCATGTAATCTTTGAACGATTCTTGTAATGTGTTCGTATTATTAACAATTAAGTTATTTTGGACATACACCACTGCATGAAAATGTTGCAAATAATGTTGCAATACGGCAACATTCTTCCACAGTGACGTATGTCCAAAAAAAAACTTTAATGTTCTTAGTTATGTATAAATTGCAAGTAGTAACATTCTTCAAAAGTTGCCCTAATTTAAACTACAGAGGCACACTAGACAGCTGGACATACTCCTCCTTCCACCCTTTCAATCTATCACAAAGTAAACAATTTTTACCACGGCTTCTTTAACCACAGTTTTAACTATCCATAGATTATTTTCCAGAAATTTCCTCACATACTGTGAACCATTACTGCACATTGAACTGGGGAGGAAGAGGCAACTCTTGTCTTCTCATCCCTTTTCAGTTAATCATTACCATCCTTCAATCATATCTTGGCTGTCAATGCAACTGACTGACACACTTTTCTACTTGCCTGCAGCCCGCTTAATGTGTGAACAGTAGTGAAGATAAAAAAATCCAGGCAGTCAACTAATGTCTTAAGATTTGAGAAAATTCACATTCTGAACAGCCTTGTAACTACGGCCGTAGAAGAACAGGTCTGGACACTCGCCTATCCAACAATGTATTTTGTTTGACCCGCTTGTTTTTTGGCTGTAGTTCGTCAAGTTACCGAGAATGTCGTACATTTTGGCGCTGTTTTCCGGGCGGTCGGACTCAAACTCCGTCCACTTTTTTCCATTGTTAAATTTATTAAGTAAATAAAGATTGCTGGAGCCTTTCCTTAAATTTGTGAGCGAAAAAAGTATTTCATAAATTGATAAAAAATACGTTTTGATAAATTGTTTATCTTAGCGGAAAGGAAGTGGGCGGAGTTTAGTCCGACCGCCGTAACTTCAGCGCCAATAAAACACAATATTCTTGGTAACTTGGCGAACTGCAGCCAAACAACAAGGGGGTCAAATATCCAGGCGAGTGTCCAGACCTGTTCTTCTACGGCCGTGCTTGTAACTGATGAAACACACACAAGAATTTTAAGGATAAAGATGTTTAATCTTAGGACAATAAAAAATAATGCACAAGCTACCGAAACAACCATGGTCTTCAACTGTCACATTTCGTTAACAAAATGGTTATGTGACCCATTCTTGTCTACAAATTTGACAACGTAAATACATACTGTACAGTACTTGCTACTTATACCTACAACACACACAAATGAAAAGTAATAAAAATTATAACATAAGATTAAAGCATTGCGCTTGAGAATGATAGGTCGCAGAAGTCATAAATTCCCAAGATCATAGATACAACCAATTTACTAGTACAGATGTTAACAAAAAAGTGAAAGAGAATTCAGAAATTTACACAAATAAAGACACTGTATTTGTAGTGATGAGATTTGTTGAAAGATAGTGACAGAAGAGATGAGTGAAACAGAGAGCAAAAGGAGCACAGGAATGAGAAGACCGGAAAACAGTATAGACAAGAATTGTAACAAGACACTGTGAGGTACAAGCAGCCTGCCTTGTCAACCCGCTAACAGATCTTGAACATCACAAGCTTCTGAAACATGTACAGCGGGGGTAGTCAACTACGAAATATAAGCCTGTTAGAAAATATAGTTTACTTTATTCAGCATGTCTCAAGCAATACACGTTCCATTGTATCAACACGTTACCTAGCCAACTAAATTTTAAAAGTATCTATAAACTTTAATTTATATTGCAAGAAAGGCCGATGAGGAGGTACGAGGAGAATACATTGACACAAGTGCAAACAATGGGAAAGAATTACTGGTGGGGAAACAAGAGACAGTGGTATTTTTGCATGCCGATCCAGCCACTGGCTGCAAGTACATAGTAGGTACCATATAATACTTTTTTTCCACTGCCGATATTTACATTCTGAATTATCCAGTTAGCTGGCAGTAACAAAATTAGAATCACACATAATAACAAAGAGACAGTGCTGAAAAGTTCCATACGTAAGAGGTATTTATAGTTATGTAGAATTCCCTCTTACCAACAGAGAATAAATGAAGTTGAAGCTACCAGGTGAGCCAATACAAGAACAAAATGCACACACTAGAAGCATCAAGAAAGAAACACCTGGCATGCCAGAAGATTACAAGTGACAGTCTGTTTCCGCAAGCAAGAGGAAGCTGTCCTCTCACCTGGTGGTTGTGTGGTAGCGGCCTGCTCCAGAAAGGAATGCCAGTGGTTCCACCGGTGCCGCCTCTACAAACCGGTTCCTGGCTTACTGCAGGAACGCCAACCGAAGGCATTGACACCACAGGTGGAGGGACAAAGGTGGTTGGCTTTTTTTTCTTACGTTTCGTGGTGGCTGCGGACACAACAGGGTTGTTGAATCTGCAGTTGAAAACCCCAGGGATTCCACCATGGTGGTATGGCATGTAGCCATTTCCATATTTCTGGTAACCATTAGAGATGATCTTCCCATTCTGTTGCGATTCCTAACACATGTTCATATACAACATACTTGAGTCAATAAAACTGGGTACCTACAACACCCTATTAATTTATATTTTTAAAACAAAGTAATAATATGAAGTACATGTGTCTTTTCAGGAATTAGAAGCATATTTCTAATTGCATAGATACTATGCTATGTACCTGGCTATTAAAATCAAAGCAACAGTTTTTAACTTACAAAATAATTTTAATTAATTGCACAAATCAAGTTAGGAAGCTAAAAAGAAGATGCAGTATGTGTGTTACTTGTTGACAATAGGTACATAATGTTCTGTAGGTAAAAGTGTTTTTAAACTACCCACTTAAGCTGCGACTTGTTTGCACAAATAAAAAAATTTGCAGTTAGCCTATGATTTTAATACAGTTAAACTTAACACTCTAAAACATTTTTTAAAAAAATCTTAAGAATAACAATACGTAATATTATATGCTCAAAATAATTATAAAAATGAAAGCTCAACATACTGTGTATAGGTACAAATTCTTATTTTAACATGAGATAAAACAACTAACAGCTTGATTTCCAATATATTTAAACTATGTACCTGAATGAGCAGCTTGTTAATTGAATTCAGAACACTCTGATCTTCAATACAGTGATAACATGTTGCAGAGGTCTTGTTCATATACACTTATCCGTACTGAGTAATGTCTTGAAATTAGTACGTTGTCATGGCTTGGACCACATCCATTTTAAGAAAGTTAACAGCCATATTTCATCTAGGACTTCTCACTTAGTACCACACATTATTTATTGTTCGCACACGTAGTAGCAGTGAAGAGCACAAGCTGTTGAGCTCTACATTGTGAAATAAATACCTGGGTGGTTATTATGAAAAACTTGTTTCCTTGCTATTAACATCTGCATTCCTGCCCATATTGAATGGATTCTAAAATAACCTTAACACAGAACTAATACACAATGAACATTGTTTTCAATACAACCCTATTCCTAAAAAAAACCTTGCCATTCATTTTTGTTCTCTTATCATTTAAACTTAACAAAGACAACTTCTGAAACTCAAACATAGGCACATTAGTGTACACAGCATTACTATACACAGTCAGAACTCGTTAATAAATACCCTGTTAATACTAAACACTTGATAATACCGCCCCTTCAATTCCTATGCACTTGTATAGGTTATATGGTTTGTGTGTTGCGAAATAACATTACGTAATATGAAATACAAAGTAGTTTTTGGGCCCAATGAGAGGAAGTACTACACTCCTCCACCACTTATCTGCTACTAAGGCAGACATTTTTTTTCCCCTTTCCAAATTATGCACTGATAAATAACAGATAGTCTACCAAAAGAAGTAGGCCTAACTAATCTAAAAACTGCAACATTTAATACCTTTATTTATAAAATATTTGAAAATAAATGTTTTTATAGTATACAGGAGATACAGAATTATTTAATTAGTATGAAAACTGTAAAAATAAAAATAGAATAAGTTTGTTAACATAAAAATACTTTGATTATAATGTTAATTTATGAACTATTGTAGCATTTAACTATAAGTTACTGTTAACTTTATTTATATTGTTTTTTATGTTGATGTAAAGGATGACTAGGTCCCTATACTGTATACTGCACTGTCTTTGCTGTATTGTTGTATGTACTGAACTCAAACTGACAAGCCCAATATTCATAGAACAAATTAGTTCATTGTTTTGAATCTCAAGGGTGCAAATAAATAAATAAAAATATGTACTGATAAGTACATAGCTGACAAACAAAACATTTAAAATTGATTAATAGGTGCAGTCCTAGAAAAACAAATTGTCCTTGTTCCACTAATAACATTCAATGTACCAGAAAAGCTGACAACTATGTGGTAGCATGGCCTAACTACTTGATTATTACACTGCCTATATCTCCAGTTACAGTTAATTGTTTTGCAACTATCCATAGCTTTGTTTAGTTAACTGCAACATGCTACACAAGACTTACCGGTAACACAACTTTTTTTTTTAGCAAAGGTAAAGTATTGACTATTACCCCCAGGTTCAAGATGAGTGTTGTGTTTGTCCCTTCACCCTCATCCCTGCGGAATGCAATGTTGGTGAGACACCGCAGTATCACCCTCACATAATAATCCCAAATGACTCCTGAGGCAGTCCACAAATGAAAATGCTAAGAAGAAAAAATACAGACCATTAGCTGACAAATTAAGTTTTGTGTATGTTTAGGGCACCTGTTATGGTCAGTATATAGGTAATATAAGTTGACCTAATTTTGATATGTCTCATCAGACATAACTGAGGCTAGGTTATTCCACTGTGCTGACCCTTAAACTATCCTAATTTCCTGGAAAACTAGGGTCTCTGCATACCTGTCAGACATTCCTCTCACAAAAGAAATGACAAAATCAGGCATCCATAAATTGCAGTAGTGTAAAATGTTTCTATTCACAGAAATCTTATCCAACGAAGACAAAATAGAACAACACAATACTAGAATTGTGATGGTGTTTAAGCTACCCAGCCAAGCAATAACAATATTTTAAAAAGTTCCTGCATGTTAACAGACCTAATAGTTAACCAATACACGGCACAAACCTGCTCCAACTTGACACTAGAATTGGACTGTTCGTCCTTTCCTAGTGGTGCATCAGAGCTGGCGAGGCGTTGCGTGGAGTCGCAGCTCGCATTTGGCCGGCCTCCAGCTTCGTAACGTAACCTGTAACACAACCACCCACACTTGTCAACTCTTAGCCACATACACACAAAAAATAGAATTACAGTATAGCAGCTGCATTTCCATTCTGCAGTAACATTTTTAATTTACCCCTGCAGCCCTACTATTAAAAATGTCTCTCCCTCCAGAGTCCAATCAGTCTGTTATTACCCTAAACACAGATCCACAGTCCCTTCATAGCACACTAGAACATCCTTAGTTACGGTAATAACAGGTTAATAAACAAGATCAGGGACCACAGCCAGTTCTGCATTATGTAAACATCACAACTGAATTCCCCATATGAGATTTACAGACTTGAAGGTTGATTAATTATATCAGGTGGAGGTAATTTTTTTTTTTTAGCTTTTAATATTTTTCATAGTAGCATGTAGAAGCAAGAGTTTATATGTTCATCAAACTTGGGAATTAGCTGATGGGGCTTTCAATGAGTACAAAGATCAAAATCAGTAAAAACAAGCTTGTAAAACACTAAGGCCATTGCAACAAAAATTATCTAATATAGTTTTCGAAAAATGGGTTGCAGCCCAAAAATAAAAACCCCCACTGTTTCTCATTTCAGCACTTCTAACACCAAGTCTCAAAACTAATATAACTACTTTTAATATTCTTAGTAAATAAACTGTCCATAAGGTATACTTCTGTAATGTGTAGCATAACAAATAAAATTAAAATACAGGAAGTTCTTTTCATGATAAGTCAATCTCCGAGGGATACTGGAGAAAGACAATAGAAGTGACATGAGTTGGGGAATGGTGGGCCAGACGTCTTGGTGAAATGTTACAGGTGACAAATGTTGCAACTGGAACATCTTGTATTGAAAGCATCATACGTGCTTATGATAAAATCAGGTAATCAAATTTACAGGAGATATTTTTGACATGGTGGCCCCAGCACTGATGCAGATGTGTGTCATATTTCAAGACTGTGTTCCAACTGCTGCAACATTAGTGGCGACATTCTGATAACAGGGCTGTCCAACAGAATATAATGTTGACGTGTCACATACCCACAAAAGTTCAAACATCTGTTCAGATGATACTAACGACAGTCTCCACAATGTCAACCATGGCCCAGGACATCAGCCCTAGCCACATTGACATCTGCCTTTGACATGCCAAACAACTTTCCAAAATAATATTGACCAACAGTAAATGTCAAACAAGTTGCTAGAGCAGTGTGAAATCTAGAATTTGATGTCAACATCTGTCATGTCTACAAGAGTTCAACATGTTGGTCTCGATGCATCAATCTCAACACGTCTACCTCAGTTTTTAAAAGCGAATTTTTACGTTGACATCTTATAAAAGCCTACATCTCTGCTGTGATGCTGTTGTTAACTAGTCCTGTTAACAAGCTAATAGATGTTCTTATTTCAATATGTGACACCAAATAGGAAATACAACCTGTACTAACTAACATATGGTGCAACATGTGTCACTATGTTCAGAACACAAATCATGTATTTCTTTAAAAAATTTTTCTAGCAAATAATTCTTTAAATTAAACAACCAATTAAAAAAAATTGGTTCTTGAAAGGGTCTAGGTTAAATTTCCTTTAATATTACGTTAGCCACTCACATAAAAAAAAATTTTCATTGTTGCTGCTCATTTTTGCATGTAAGAAACACAGCGGTTGGGCCGGTTACCTAATTTCAACATGTTGAGCTCAACCCTTGACATTTCAGTGCACGCACTATGCATAGTTATCTCTTTCTATGTATCAACCTCAGCCCTCAACATTTAGTATTCTACCCTCGACATGTTGAATTGCTCTCCAAAAATAATGCTCACTCACAAACATGCATTACGTGCTCGTGTTGACTTCAAACACATTCCGCAGTTCTCATTATCAAAGGCAGAAAGAATGTCACGTCGCGCTCCTCTCATGCTGCTTAACCTCGGAACTCAGACTCCTCGACTATAGACACTTCCAGCCACGCCCTCGCATGCTGGGTATATTCGATGATGAACTAACTGCACTTTTACTGAACGGTAAAGTTATTTGCCACGACTAGCTCCACCGGTAATTTTACAGGATCAGTTTAAAGTTACCCTTGAAATTAAAAAGTTGTGGTTCTTTTCAGTTTTTATTCTGCTCTTTCACCATCATGAAATACACACAAAAAACATTCCTCCGGTCACTAGTGTATCCTCGAGAAAGTCTCACCTGGACGGAAAGATAAAAAAATGGCATGCGGCCTATAATTTAAGAAGTGAAATGCCGAAGAATCCTGCAGCAACGACCGACATGCGCGGGCGAAAGAAATTTAGTAGATAAAGGTTAGTCCGAAATTTTAAATTGGTTCATAATTACAGTCAATTTAGGCCCTGATGCTGCACGCACGTGGTAAATTTGCCACTCCCTATATTTTAATTTGTTAGTTGGGCAATCACACAACCATCCTCAGCAACGTTGCAACGATTTGTCTCGCCTCACCCTGTAACCACAACTGTGCATTACTCAGCTAGCCAATCACAGGCTTGGTCCTCGCTTGTTGCCTAATAAGGCGTACAAGTCAGTCTTACAGGCCCCCCACCATTCACCAACACTACCATACAACTATAGTGTCAGCCAATGGTTTACCAAGCTCCAAAACGCTTCCTAATACGGTAGAGGCCAAACAAGAAAAAAAAAATGCAAAAGAATTTGACACCTCTAACCCCAACCAAATATGGTATAGATTGGGTACCTTGTTCAAACAAAGCTATGCTGCCATCGCCTTTCAGCCATGTGGCTATAATTAAATACATAATTCTCTAATTGAATTTTAAATTTCTTATGTCAAAAATTATAAGTGATTCCTTCCCCCAATGCACTGTCACCTTTAGAATATAATAAAAAAATTACATAAAAAAATACTTTTTATATAGGCCGATAACTCTTAGGCCTACAATGTTACAAGAATTCCTGATAGCAGGTATTTTTTATTAAGCATGTGTGTGTAGTGGACAGGGGATTTAACATGACCTCACAAAGGCAAGATCAGACAAGGGAACAGGAAGTCTCTCTTCCTATCGACCTTAGTGGGTATATCTTATCAGGGACTTCACGAGTACCCTCTGCAAAGTGGGCTGGGAACCTATCATGGTGCATTTAAATATGCTGACAGACAGAAAGTGGGGCATCCTATGACAATTTTAGGAGAAAATTTTAGAAACACAGTGTACATTGGTGCTGTAAGGAGGAACAAATATGGCAATATTAAATGGTCCTGGGCTATGTCTGCCCATGTACTTACTGGCATGAAAATCCTGCAATGGCAATTTTTATTAAAGACCAAGGGGGTAATATTTTCAGCCTACTACATATTCCCCCATCTCATTTTATTCTGTTGTCTGTCTCAATCATTCCTTAAAGTTTGACACATAACGAAAACTTACTGTAAAGAAGGCGGTGTAATAAGGAACTGATGCTTAACAAACCTCCTGACGTGGAAAAATCTGTAATACAGAATCATGAACACGATGCCACCGACGAAGGAAAGGAAAACTACGTATGGTATGGTTTCGCGGTACCACGGAGCCTGGTCCCACACGCCGACCAGCCATGCTACCACCAGCAAGGCATTCTCCAGAAACATCACCACATAAAATGTTACCATCTTTTGTCGAGGATTCAACTCCTGCAATAAAACATTCAATAACTTAATTAGGCTTGATTGCATTCTGTCAAAACTATTCTGTATGGTATGTTGTTTATCTCTACATTCCACTATGGCACAACAGAAACACATTCAGACATAAAGCTTGTAAACTTTTCTTAAGATTATGTTAATATCTGAAATTACTCATTAATTATAATTTAAGTAAACTTTTCTTCAATTTAATGTTCACTATATTAACAAACCAACAAAATTAATTTTATTTCACAATGTTATTTTGAAGCTTATGGATTCTTAACAAAAAAATTTGTAGAATCTTAAGTTAACTATTTTGAAATTAAACACACTGAATAAGTTTTTTATTTATCTGTGTCCAAACCATACTTACCTTAACTTAAATTACATGCACTAGTCAAATTGTACATTAGGCTACATGACGACTATGTTAAAAATAATGCCATGCAGGGGGCCTATATAAACTCTTCATTGACAAATCAATTTAAATTATTTTTGTAGTTATTACCATAACTTTAGGTCCAATAAATTTTTTGCTTATTAAAGTACGAGTGATATTTGATTGATGAAACAGTAATTAAGAATACTTGCTGCTATAGGAATAGTGTTATGTAAATTAAAGAAGTATTAATTAATTAATTGTGTGCTGCTATAGGAATAGTGTTATGTAAATTAAAGAGGTATTAATTAGGAATAGTGTTTGGTTGTTTTGACTCCATCATATTGGGTTTTATGTTGAGATACGTTAGTTTTGGATAAGAGAATAAAAATGTGTGTTGACATCCGATATTGGAACAATGCTTCTGCAAAAATTTTTAAATAAAATTAATAATAAGGGAGTAAGGTAGGCTTAAATAATATCAAATTACATTGCATGCTGTTTTTCCTTAATGTAACATTATTATACACTGTCAAAGCGAAGGTGATTTCGTGTAATAACACTCAATTTGCGATGCAATAAATGTATGATATATTTACGTAAATTTTAAATAGGTAGGCTTTTCTAACTGACCCTGTCTGAAAAACATGACAGTCACATTGTTTTGATGCAATTGTTTGAAGGGAAGATCTAAGGGAGGAGATGAAATATGTGTCGTATTGACAAGTTAAATAGCAATATTTGTAGTATATAGTCAAATGAATTAATTTCTACCAAAATTCAAGACTGTGGTTGGTTTGAAGCTTATCACAACATATAGCATCAGTTGGTTGTGAAAACAGTTTAAGTTTTCTATTAGAACTACATGACAATCAAAAATTTACCCAGTAAAATAGGTTCCTACAAATTATATAAATAACTAACCATGTATGAACGAAAAAAAGAAATTATGCATAGGTATAGTGAAATAAACTGTTGGTTCCCAAACCTGCAAGTTGATGTACGAGAAAATATAAATAATTGCTATGAGAGCTGAGAAAGCTGCTTTGCGCTGTCGTGAGATATGTTCTCCATGGAAAACATTTTTTGGCGAAATGAGCCAAAGGAACATGGATATCCAGTGCAGGCCAATGACGAGGAAGACCCAATGTCCGTAGAGGGTGGCGTACACGGTGAGGGCGGTCACCCTGCAAGACACTGTGCCGAGACGCCACAGGAACTGAGAGATGACGCCCAGCCAGGTGAGGACCAGCCGGTGTACGTTCTGTAGCCTGACGTTCTTGCTGAAGGAGGCGAGCGCCCAACACACGCTGAACAGCGACAAGACCGTCGACACGATATTCAAGTCGCTGAACTCCTTGGGCGACGACTCCTGCCACAGCATGTACAGCTGTATGAGGAGCATGGGCGCCGCCTCGCAGAACGCGTGGAACAGCCGCAGCATGCACAGGTCCCGCACCTCGTGCTTCACGTAGCGCAGGTCGACGGGGATGAACAGTTTGAAGTACCTCCAGAGAATGCCGCACTGGAAGACGTGCACGGCAGCCACTAACCACAGCGTCACTTGTCTCCTGCTGGCCGTGTCTTCCTTCCCGGCCACTTCGCTGTCCGTGCTCTCCTTCTCCCTCAACCTCCGCCTCAGTTCGCACGAACTCAGATACCACTTGAACGAGATCACCTGACTGACGACCAGCGAGGCGGAAACGAAGGTTAGGGACACTCCGAACCATACGTGACGGCCCCTTTCGAACAACGCGTAACCCATGACGAGATCGAACACTACATCGCAAAAGTATGACGCTAACGATATTATATTAAATAGGACATCGCATAAAGGCAGGAATTCAAAATGAGCCATAATGTCTACAGTCATTTCACTGAGGTATCGGGTCTAGCCACCATCTTCGGCACTTTTTTGACAACTAGTCTGTCCTGAATATTCCGACATGTGTAACAGGAGCACTGTAGGCATATTTACACCCGATTAGGCAAGGCGAAAACTTCAAATCTCGACTTTGATTAATAGCACCAGCACCGCATTTTTGCATTCTGCTTCCAGTGGAATTCCTGGAATGTCACTTGCAAACAAACAATTTTGAGGCTGAATAGAAAGAGCCAAAGCACTTTCAACACATTATAGTTTTCCACCTCCAAATAAACGAAACACTGTACAAAAATACATTCACATTACAATAAAAACACATTACGAACATCCTCCGTCCCATCGCATCGTGTCTATTTCAAGAACATAATTGCTACGACCATAATGAAACCTGGTGATAAAAATTCGAACTTATGTTTTGAAACACGGTAACTTCAATGCACGATGAAAAGATTAAATACATATCGATAGTCGATAAGTGTGCCATTCTACTACAGACTGGAAAGAAAATGTTTTCTCTTATGGGCATGCTTATGAGACAGTTTGGCACAGGCAAACTATCTGCCGATAGTTTCGCTGCTGTCGCTAAGGGACCATAACTATACGATAATGTTATAAAATTAATCTAAACAGAATTGTAGATGAAAAGAAAACAATTTCACCTTTTGAATTATCAACTTTATAAAACTTAAAATTCAGGAAAGCTCTGTGATTGGTCAGTTTACACCCCTTACCGACACCAGCGCTCAAACGGCAGAAATTTTCCCTGTGTCAAACTTTTAACATTGATCTTTCTAACTTGTAGTGCATGGAGGTATGAGTATAAAGGAGATGGCAAGTAGCGACTTTCTTGAAGTCGACGTATATATGCCAGCTTTGCGCGAACAATTCGTTATTGTTGACCAACACACAGCATCGAGTAGATCGAGTGTTTTCGCAAGTTCCTCGTATCCATAATAGCAAAATCAGCTTGATACAAGCTTGACTGAAGTTTGCCGTGGCAAGGCTACAAGCTTGATGCAAGGTTACTGCAAGCTTGTAACAAGGTTGCTGCAAGCTTTGTAACAAGGTTGCTGCAAGCTTTGTAACAAGGTTGCTGCAAGCTTGTAACAAGCTTGCCTCGTACAAGGCAGGATACAACTGTAAAAAAAAATAGGCTTGATTCAGCTTGAATCAAACTTACCAAATTGGGCTTGTAATGACAAGCCTAAATCAAGTCAATTGCAAGCTTACACACTATCTGGTATGGTTTGATACTGTAGAATGAACAGATTTGAATGAAAACAGTTGTGTGTGTTGCATTCGGGTATGAAGAGAGAACAGGTACTTCACGTACATCTGCTATGGTTAAATTTCATGAGTACAAATGACATGTTTCATATTTGCAAGTGTAAATTATGTGGTTAAACAATTGTTCATGACGATAAACTTGGCGAACTAACCTGAAAATACTGCCACTGTCTCTTTACGCATATGCACGTCACTGAAGATGTGCAACTGCTTGCTGATAGCAATAAAATGGACACATTTGTCCACAAAATGTTAAATGAATAGCAGAAACTAGCAGGAATGTATTAAGTTAGTTCAACAATGGTTTCCATGCACAAACAGTAGGCGATGTTGGTACTCACATAAATGTGTTTCAAAATGGAATCATGTTGATTAGCTTTAATTTTATTTCTAAATGTTGTTCTCCAATAAACGTAGACTGAGATAACCACGGCAAATCTACTATTCGATAAATCATTTTATCTCTATTGCTCTGGTGACCACGTGTATAAGTGTTCAAGCAACAAGGGCACAAATACACTGACTTCAAGTGTTTGCCTATGCAGTATACGGCATAGCCACCCTGTGCTGTAGTGCCTGTAGTAGAATGATGAATCCAAGGCATGGAGGATCCATGCTCAGTGCCCTGAACACGAACTTGTTCGGCATGTTGCGATATGCTCTGAGTGCTATAACGAAACACATACCGCAAATAGTGAGTACAAACTAAGATTAATTCTACTACAGGTTTGAAAGATCAATAGATGTTTATGAAAATTCACGATAATTGAGTAGGTCAGCCAAAATTTAAAGGTTTTGGTGTTTGAAATTTCACCTCATATAAGTTTACCTATGTTTGAAACTTCAACTGATAGCCTCTCTCTGAATCCTAGCTTCATTAATCAGTTGCCAACTGCATTGAAAAAACTACACTAGTGACCGAATCGCAAAGTAACTACTTTTGTGCCGCTAAATATAACATTCCGTATAAATTTGTGTGGCTGACCTCCAGTTTTTTCCACAGACCTACAAACTTGCAGCTTTAACTCACATTATCTACTGCCGCTGCTCTGTCTGCCATGTTAAATGGCTTATTTATATCACGAAAATTCGAATTTGTAACCACCAATGAACAATGTACCCTTAATTAAAAACTATATGTCGTACCCATGACATGCTCCATGATGTGTAGGGTTACCGAAAGGTGCTTGCAAGATGGGCGCCGAGAAACCTGACTTCGGATCACAAGAGTGTAAGAATGGGAACTAGCCTCGATCACTTAATGTTGTACATACCAGAGGGAAATGAGTACCCTGTTCGGAATCATCACAGGCGATGAGACATGGGTGCACAGCTTTACTCCAGAAATAAAGGCCGCTTCAACGACAGGGACGCATCCCAGTTCAATAGTGACCAAAAATCAAAAGTGTCACCCTCCACAGGAAAGGTTATGGCCAAAGTTTCTGGAATGTGAAAGGTGTGATTCTCCTTGATTTCCTCCATTAAGGGATCATCAATGCAGCACACTACTGCGACACCCTCACCATACTCAGGTCCACTATTCGACCTCGGACGAAAGAGACCAGAGCTCTTGAGTGAAGGTGTTGTGTTCTTGGACGACAACACAAGATCTCACACAGGCTCTGATTATATAGTGGCTTCGGATGGGAGATATAACCAGTCTACAGCACCGCTCTTGCCTCATCGGACTTTCACCTGTTCCCTGCATTAAAAGCTGCACTCTCGGGATGTTCACTTCTTCAACAATGCTGAGGTGGAGCAAGCTGTACGACAAATCCTTGCATTGCAGGGCACCTATTTTTACCAGAGTAGTTTCTTCAAACTGTTTGTACGCTACGACAAATGTTTCAGTGTCAGTGGTGACTATGTAAAAAAATAGTGCAAGGTGTATAGTACATGATGCAATGGTTTATTTTTTGGGGCAATACAGTTTCCATGTGAAAAATAAACAGACGAAAGTTATTTTCAGTACAGCCCTCATATTCTGGTGGCACTGTGTAGACCTCACCCTGCAATGGGTTGTTTAGGTATGCAGAAGTCAAATCATAATGTTCCATTTGCCATACAATTTTGACAGCTAGAGCTATAAGTAGCTTGCCCCTTTTTCTTACCACTGGGCTGCAAATTTCAAAATAATCTATTCCAGGAATTTGTATGGAACCCTGAGCAACTAGTCACACTTTATAGCATGATTTTAACAAACAGTTGTTACATACTAACTTAAACACCCATTTAGATCCAACAACATTTTTAACGCATGTTCAACTCACTTTATCCATGTTTCATTCTCCCTGTTATTTTTCATTTAATTACCCATTGCTGACCCCAATTATCTTTCCTCGTTGTCTTGGGTTCAAAATATTCCTCCTGATGTTTCATAAGAATACAACTTGTAAATGGCTTCATTGGTTTTAACTTTTTCGCTGTACTCCTTTGTTTCAGCATCTTCAGCTTTTGAACCTCTCTCTGCCTCACCTCATCCTTGTTAGGTATCTGTGATGAAAGGTACATCTTTCGTATCCACATTCTCTAATTCCACTTCTTCTGCATTAGAAACACCCCTGCACTTACAAAAGGTTATTTAATTCTGCATACTGCTTCAAGTTTTCTTTCCCTTGATGTTGT
The DNA here is from genome assembly GCA_003012365.1 of Medauroidea extradentata. Classification (NCBI taxonomy): domain Eukaryota; kingdom Metazoa; phylum Arthropoda; class Insecta; order Phasmatodea; family Phasmatidae; genus Medauroidea; species Medauroidea extradentata. The sequence goes on from PNEQ01037155.1 coordinate 15,661, forward strand.
AGTTTAAATGTGAACACAGCCTCACAAACCATTACATATCTGCTTCCTGCGATCTTTTCTTCCTCGATGTCCCGTAGGTGGTAACCATTGGTGTTCTCTGGATACCCCAGGAAGAACACATTTCTTTGCCTTGGTGTTCAACTTTTTTTGTATTCGAAAGCAGCTGCCCACACCTGCTATCCAAAAACCCTTAACCTGTTCAAGACCTTGACTGGCATCGCCTTTCCTGTTCATAGCTCCAACGACATTCGATCCTGAATTGCATGTGAAGGACAGTAGTTTATAATTATGCTAGCTTAATTTAGGGCTTCTGACCAGAATACACTTAGCAAAATAGATTCAACTAGCGTAACGTGTACAGTATCCATCAGTGTTGGTCTTTCTGCCTTCCCATTCTGTTGAGGTGTGTTTGGGGCAGTTGACATCTGTCAGGAACACGGATGGGGAATGTGGTGAAGTCACTGTCCTAAGTGAACTTATGTGACAATACTTTTGGGCGCCAGCTAGCCAGTTTACTCGGGCTAACACGAGATACTGTTGTTGGAGACACTATTGTTGGGGGTATAGGGCGTGAGATCGAGGCGAACTCCTTTCCCGTGATGGCCTGTCAGTGATAATGGTGGTGACGAAAAAGGCTACTTGAACACATGGAAACCAGAGTTGCACATGGCAAAAAAAAATATGTGAAATTAATGTGCAGGTCCATTCACATATCATACTAGAATTATTACTAAATTGAAATAAATTTTCAAAAGCCTAAATACACTTCAGATTATATGGATGTTGATGGATAAAGGTGCCACCCTTATGTTCCCCCATTACGTGAGGTACGAGAAATAAAGTCCACAACACACACAATTTCGGTTGAGAAAAATGCGGTATTTATTCCCTCAGAAGATAGGTGCAACGAATTCGGTTCTATACTCCACTAAAGCATATGTAAGCCTACTATCTGACTCATTACTGAAAAAAACGCACATGGTGCGAATGGGAAATGAGTGGTGAAAATGCAGTGGGTAAGAGTCTCCCGCACGAATTGCTAACCTCGGGGGCACACACAAAAGAGAAAAGATTCCAGATATTTACTACTACACTATTGAAAACTACCCGTGGTTGATGCAAAACGATGAATTCCTCCGAGGCCGCGACACACTCGCGACGCGCAACTGTTCACTATGCCCGCTGTTTGAAGAGTTGTGTTCCTTCCCTTTGTGCGGTGGCTTCCGGGCAGAGAGGAGGAGTGAAATTTCCCCAGGTGAGGGGATGTAATGGTCACATTCCATACATTGATTTACAAGCACTTGATATGTGTTTGATGTGATTGATAATCAAGTCTAGCTGAAATATAAAATGAATCACACAATAACCCTTCACTAAACTACACAAAACACTTGATTGTAAATTATTGAAAAATATTGCGAAAGTCGTCGTTATTTCTGAGTGTCTGCTCACAATGTCTACTAACGTAATTAATTAATGCTGCTGCTAAATAATTGATTAATTACTGTCTGCTTACTAACATTGAGTTATCGCTCAAAACTACACAGGAGAAGTTTCCATGTTTTGCAGTTGGCCGTCCTGGGTGGCTAGTGGTCCGGCCGAATGTTCTAGAAACGGATGTCATCGTGGGTGTAAATTAAGTTCTTAAAATAACTAATTAATAAGTACTTAAAATGGTTCTGGCACAATTATGTCTGTTTCACGACATAGTATAACTTCCCTCTTTTCAATACTCACTTCACAGTTTAGGGGGCTTATTCTACCGTGTTCTGAGCTACACTATGTTGCACTGGTTAAGTGTCTGAGACTACACTGGTACTGGTTCGGTCCTATCATAGTTCCCGAGGCATGAAAACGGCCTAGCGCTGCCGATGTCACAGTCTAACTGGGCTTTATACCAAATTTTTTTGCATGTTTCTGATATGCCCTTGATGTATATTCATCTTCAGTATCAGTTTGAAACATCTGGATTTTCCCCCTGGAGTATCTCTGCCATAATTTGATATATAAGAAACTCTTTTTACACATCACTATTTTGATTTCTTGGTACTGCCGACGAGTTATCTGAGTAATCGCCTACCTTGCACTTTCTCAAGATGGACACTCAACTGGTCCACCAACATCTGAATGGATCCATCCAAGTGGCCTATCAGTCCTGCAACTCACTCATTCAGGAAAACTTGGTTATTTTTTACTTCAATGAACACAAACTTCTGATCTCTCCGAGCTTTCGCCTTTATTTACTTCTGAAACAGGTGTTTTGGCAATACTTTCCATGACTGGATGTAGTTTTTTAGACATACTCCAAAAAAACTATATCCAGTCATGCCCTTCTATTGCACAACTCTTTCAAAGAGCATAGTACTTTCTACATTGCAATGACCTAGTCGTCTATACGCGCTTACGGAAATATTACTTGATCTACTCGATAGAATATTATTCTAAAACAGGCCGGAAACCTTGTGCAAGTACAGTTTAGCGAAAGTCTTAGGTATATCACTGTCTAGAATCTCTAAATATTCAACGCCGTCTATTCGCTGGATCTACTCAGGTGTACCCTGCTCGGGAGCAGGGTAGATGGCTACCAGCAGACGAAAATGAGGAAAATGTGTGTTAAAAGTAAACAAACACTGACTCCCGCGTGTGCACACAGAAGAAAATATGTTGTAAGGCACTTGAGTGCATGCTGAACAAAGACGAGGAATTCGGAATACAGTACTTTTGTTAGGCAGGAGATCTTGAGGAGTTTAACAAGTAAAAATGTCGCCAAAAGAATGCAGCTCAGGCATGGAGTAAATTATATAATTATTAGTTATCATGTCTTCTAAACATATACATTTTTAACATGATACATTTATTTGCGCATAGTAAACTGTCGATTAACGCAAAAAGCACGGTAATGTGTCTGAGAACTTTTACTTTCCAATCCCTTCTTCCTATGGAAATTTTTAGGGGCTAACTGTAGCACTTCTGTACAGTATGCGTTATTAGTATGCAATTGTAATGCCATAAATGCATATTGTACCAGCACATACGGATATTCTGCACTGTCCGAACATGGTCTAATAATACAGGTTTACCAAATCGGCGACCGAGATATTCCACTCCAGCAGATTTTGTGCCATTTTTTAAATAGGCAACCAACGCACTAACTGCGAGTTTAAGTACATTCGGAAGAAACCATTAAAGCATCCAACGACTGAGTATATTCGATCAAATGAACAATATTACCGAGCGAATTATACCTTAAAACATTGTGCTACAAAATTACATTTGCTCGTGGGGCTCTTCTGATGTCATAACTTCGTTAACATTGGTTTCCTTGCATAGAGTAATTGAGCCACACTTTATCACGTGGTAGATATTGCCAACCTGTTTTTTAATATCTTAAACAAGGTTTCCTTTTCTTGCTAGTCTACTATTTTGACAACCCATCCCTTAAAATGCACCGCCTTTCCCGTTTCTTCAATACAACTAATATAAATCAGGTTTTTCCAACAAACTCATTATACTGGTTATTTGGTAATTATAGGTACAAACGAAAGGGGTGTGTCGAGGACGACGAAACAAGCAAATAATACTTATAAAATATAGGTCCGGAAAACGACGGCTTTCCCGTTACGATGTGCGGACACGAGCAAACACGGCAATGTTGCAACACTGTTACCGCCTGCCTCCTCATGAACGCTGCCCATTTCGAACACATGTTGTAATGTCTTCGTCCACATGTTCAGCGTTTTGTTGTTTTGATCCTCGGGAACACTGGTATACTTTGTTTCATACTAGTTTGGATAAATTTGACAACAATTTACAGGCAATAATTTTTTAGTATCTTGCGATTTGTTGCACAATGCAAGACATTTATAGCTCTAAATTGACCCTTAAATGTACATTTCAGCATTTGTACTGCAAAGTTTGTCTTGTGTAGCGACAAAACTAAGAACAAATTACAAATTATTGCCCATAAGTTGCTGTCAGATTTATCCAAACTTATATGAAATGAGTATATTATAGCGTTCCTGTCGTTACGTGTTGTGTGTCATATTGGGAAAAACATTGGTTTCCGGAACTATGTTTACCAGCATTATTTGCTTGTTACATCGTCCTCGACACACCCCTTTCGTTTGTATCTATAATTACCAAACATCCTATATGTTCTAGCCATACTTCTCAAGCCTTTTAAGTAGCACCGTGCTTCTACCCTTAATCTCTAGTGGTTCCTTATCAGCTGCACCTACCATACCTGCATCTTCTACCAAATCCTCTAATAGTTCCCAACACAGTGACATGTAGTGGGGTGCGTTATAATCATACAGCCACTCATTATACACTAAATTTGGTTGTTTCGCATACAAGACTCTGTATTCTTCCTCCATCTTACCTGCTCTGTTTCCCCCTTCGTGTCTTCGTTTAAACCTGATGGTCCTCACCTTTTCCCCTCCAACTCTCCGTGGATCTATCACAGTATCTTACGATGTGTACCTTGTCACCGTAGGCATAGCAGATCAAGATTCTTATCCCTTTTGGTTGAATTCTTTAGGAATGCATGCCTGGCCTGAGGTTTGGTTTTTTTCTGATGTGCAGCACTACCAGTGTTTCTTCTGTTTCGGCATCACGGTTCACTAAGTTTTTTCAATCAATAATTTTTCTTTCATAAGAATCGTGTTTAATGTTTCCTCATTTCTTTCCAGACTTCTGACGAGTCCGTTTTATCTCTCTTGAGTAACTACTTTAAAAGAATACGAGTACCTAGACTTGGACTGCGAATTCTACGCCCGATGTTTTTAACCTTGTGATTTAGGTTTTGAATCTTATACAAATATTCTTTTCGTGCTCATATCGGCAGTTTTTCTTTACATTCGTCAGCGAACATAGTTTGGTGGAAAAGCCTATTCCTCGAATGAATTTCCTCGAGTACCAACCAGGTATCTCTTGCCCAGGAACATTCGCCGATATAGTACAGGTAGTCATCGCTAACTATTATTAATACAAAGGATAGTGCATTCATATTGGTCGCCGCAATTTTCTCTGGAAATATTTCCTCGTTAAACCCAAGTTCAATCGTCACCCAGAAACCGTTTCATTGCAGGTATGCTTTTGCTCTTGCACACCAAGCGAAATAATCTAAAATTGCATAACGGTTTTATGTTTCAATGAAAACCAACCGAGTAACCGAACTGAAAATATTCTCACAAAATAACGATGTCGTAGGTTACAAGTTTTCGTATATATTTTAAGTTTTAGTTTTGAATTTCGGCATTTTTAAAATACGTAATTTTTTATGTATTTATTTAATTTAGGGGGCCTTTTACTCTGCAACATCGTTATTCAGTGCGATTTTTTTTTTCAGTTCGGTTAGTTAGTTCGTTTACCTTTAAAGCATAACATAGTTTTATTCAAATTTGGACTTTGACGTACTATTATAAAATAACTATGAAAGCTACAACAGTTTCATAACTATAAAATAAATAGTCACAATATGTGTATACAATACAAACTATATATTGTACAAAAATAAACATTTTTAAAACAATAAACATTTTCGGTCAAGCACCTCCATAAGAGCAAAAGTAAAACTATCGGTATAAACTAAGCTTTTTATAAAGCGGTATATATGTCAAAGCCATATTTTAGATATAATTTAGTAGTTTATATCAATGTGTATTTTATTTGACGGCTACCCGTCACCTTCATCCCCAGATACATCTTCAGAATAAATACTATCAAGATACTTTTTCGTAGAAGCCTCATTTTCGACTTCGTTACTCTCGCATGCATTCCAAGTAAATTGTGGGTTCACCGAAGTAGCTTACAAACTTTGCGAGACGATTCCACTTTTAAAAAATGAGGCAAAGTTATTTAATTCATATTTTTGGCTGGTGTATAAGTAATTCGAGATTGAAAAACTAATATTAAAAAAACATTTGTTAGAATGATTAAATGAAAGGAGAAATAAATAATGAATTTCCAGGTGCGCTTTTGTAATAAGATGTGCAGAAGGAGAAACCATGTTTGGAACACTTTTCACTTTCAGTAGATAATAGGGCTGGTCAAACTTTATTTTATATAAAATTTTCTACAACTGCATTTTATACATTAAATTACATTTGTAGTAGGTGGCGCCACTGAAAAAAAAAAAAACTGTCGCCTTATAGCAATACGCTCCCGTAAAATGTGTTCGAAAACGGACGTACAAAATGTGGATCCTTACAGTTAGGCAACACGCTATACACACGAGGTTCGAGCAATCCCAATTTTAATGAGGGTGAAAGGCATACGAAACCACTTTTCCCCCACAAATGCAGATAACCGACACTATTAGTGTGACGTCACACGACGATGCTGGTTCCAAATATATGTATTATCGGCACATGCTAAACAATTATCTAATTTTACATCCCTAAGAAAAATCGGGTAGATTATATTGTTTATCGAAATAAGTAAAATTATAGACGTTATGAACATAGCTTTAATACATAAAATTGCAGCATACTCAAGAGTTAAGCCCCGTTCACAATCGACATGACGCAAGTAAAAAACATAGCATAAGAAAGTGAATATCTTCGACACGAATGGTGGCGTTCACAATGAATACTTGGCATGACTTACGTGGCGTAACTTGTTTGGCATGGCGTTAAAGATGGTCATCTCAGAGTTTTCTACGCCAAGATTTTCATGCCGGCCAATAAGAATGTGAAATGTCATAACTGCTTTTTGCGCGAAAATTTTCGTCCAATAACAAATTAATTATTTTCTTGTTTATTATTTTCTGAATGGTCAGGAAACAATATATTTCGTGGCGATTGTGTACGGAAAATTTCGCATGTTATGCTGTGTAAGTTTTGTTATTTTTTCCATGCCGATTATGAACGGGCCTTTATTTATGTGCAAGTAGTGAAGAGGATACTTAACCTGAAGGAAAACTGGCATGTTTGTTCTCGTTCGAATAGTACAATTTATTTGCGATTTAAAGATGGGCAATTACAAAAAGAATGAATTAAGTCAACTGGTAACTAATACCTGTAGTTATATTTCAATGCTAAACTTTCAAAACAAACATTTGTTTGGAACTAGTGCTCTCTTGTGACGTCACAACTAATTGTGTCCATGTGAAAACGCACTCGCTGTGCCATTATTTTTTTTCCCTTTACTTTTCGTTATTGTAACAAATGTTTTTCTTCCGCGTCCACTTTCTTTCACGAATTTCTGCCTTGAGACAACCATAAAGATATATAAATAACTTTTACCTCATTTTTTACAAGGAATCATCTTGCAAAATTTGTAACATACTGTCTACTTTGGTCACACAAAGCTGTCTTAGAACATTATTCACAGTTAAATTTAGCTTGTAACGGACTAGTCTCATTTTTCTTCTCATGTCGCCCTCGTGGTGTTCCCAAGAAAGGCTCGTCGCAGAATCTGTACTGTTGGTGACTCGGCACAGATGTGAATTTTGTTCAATCTTTTCCGTGGTCAATGACGAATTTTTGTACGTAATATACCTGTAGTTTACTAGCTTAATCTTTCAGTATAGGCGGTTCGGGTCGAAGTGAGTACTCTTACACACTAGTTACTTTAATTCCTTTCAAATTGTGTATAGTTCCCTGCCACTTTTTAATATAAATAAATCACAGCAAGTAGCAATCTACGAAGATCTAGCTATAGGTTTTTTTTGGGGGGTAGGGGGTGGGGGACATTCCTTTTAAAGTCGCTATTCCTACACATCTAGTCAAAGGTGGGTCCAGGATTACTCCCTCTCCCCCCCCCCCTTCGCCCAAAAAACTAAAATAGAGTATTTGATTTGCAAAAATTGTGCTATTTATTGTGTTTCCTAAATTATAATTCTAGACAAAATTGTCTTCAAATTGCTCTCTTTATCGCGAACCGCCTGCGTCAATTTACGCTTTTCAGAGAAAAAAAATTTAATTTACAATTTGATTTTACATTACGTACTTACATATGCCACATGCCGAGTCCGGCGCCAGGAAAGTGACTATTCATAACCAGCACATGTTTATGCCACAGATACTTTCCAACGTCCCTAATATGCATCTATTTTACTTTATGACCTGTATTTTCGTTATCAACTTTAAGACAGTTTAATACTCCAAAATTCCATTTCTTAGCGACTTATATTTAAAAACATTGTAACCGCGTGAATTGGCGCAAAGGTAACTTTTTTTTTCCACATTCAGGAGGATCCTGGTTCAATATCCGGCTCTGACCAGTTCACCTCTCGTGAAAAACTTGCGACATAATAGTAACTTAGAATTTTGCTAAACATTTACCCGTATGTCTTCAGAAATGTCTGCAATTGTCTGGTCACTAGTTTTATAGTTTTGGATTTTAAAAAATTGGGGCACGGGTGGGATATATTGCCTAAAAATTAAGATACTTTAAAATTTGTAATGTTTAATTGATAGTATGGTATGTAAAACCAACAATACTGTGTCGGCATCGCGGTCATGTCATATTGCGCAAGTTTTTCAGGTAAACGCGACGCATTTTGTTATCTTTAGTTTGGGGCGGGGTCCCATGTCCAGTTGAAGATAAAATAGTTTCTATCTGTACTGTAGATACCTTTTTTTTTTTTACCCCTCACCATTTAATACCATAACCTCCAGGTCTATTGCCATGCGTACTTCTAATTTTAGTAGCCTTTCCCGAGCGATGAAGAGCACGTAAATTTCCGAGGAAGACCAAAGACGGTAATTGCTAATAAACGAAGGCTTAAGAATGACAAACATTTAAGCTTTAATCTGAATTTCAGTAGTTTTACATTAACTAGTTAATTTTAATGGGCTAGTTTTAAATTTGAAATTTTTCCCACTGTCTAAAATTCTGAAAATCTAGACATTGCCACTTTAGAAATGTGAAAAGTATTAAATGGCCATGTAACAGAACCAGTTTGTTCACACCTAATCCAGAGATGAATATTTATCTCCCAAGTATACATACCTAATTTAGAGACCTCCCCAAGCCTAAACAGGTGTTTAATAAAGTTTCGGTATTAGACTACGTAAAGTATGTACGAACATGTCCATAGATACCGAAGCATTAATTTTTTACTCTCTTCGTATTAGACCGTTCATGGTTATGGGTGTGAAGCGAGAATCTCTTCTGTTGTTTGTGGTATATAACTAGATCAAAGCTAGGAAAATTTTAGTCCATCTTAAATTTCTCGCCTTTAGAGCGTAGAATTTTTAAGAAAACTAGAACTGCTAGTAGATTTTCTACGAAATCTTGACTAAATAGGATGAATTTGAAAAAATGCCTTGTCACTAAATTTCGTCTGCTCTCTGAAAATCTATTATTTTCCCACACATTTTATTCTTCCAAATTTACAATCTTGCACAGTCCGTTTAGATTTAACGGAGTAGTTTGTAAACCCTAACAAGAATTTAAAAAAAAAATGGAATTTTCAGAAATTGCGGACATTCTTATGTCCAACACTGGCTGTTCTAGGTATCAATGATCTGTTTGGCGGTTATGTTTAAAATGTCCTATGTTAAAATTTTTTTTCAAGGTAGTAAATGCTATGTTTAGGTAATTATGTAATTCTGGTTACTTGACTGGTTCAGTCAATTAGTGTTTCAGAAAAGACATGCCGTCACGGGAAACTTTAATGTAAAGAAAATTTGAGGACATTACCTGCTCACGTTTTAGCTTAAAAAAATTTTTCCCAACAATATAAAGAGCACGGTCTTAATATAGTTTACCGTTTCAAGCCCATATAAGCATTTACTAGGAAATTTTTTTATACAAAATACAGACTTGTGTACGGCAGAAGAGGGGAAATGTTCATAAATTACAGAATTTTTAAGAAGTTTCTCTGTGCGGAAGACTTGCTCGAGAGTTTTCACTTTCGACTTTTTCAATTGCAGGAATCTTCAGGATGAATTTATGATTAAGTTTAACGATCTTACTATGAAGTAACTTAATAAGCAAACTGAAGTTCGCATGGGAATTAAGGTAAATTTCTTCTACACTTTATGTAGCAAATGCTACATTTAACAGACGTGACTAAATAAGAGGAGTGTTGCAATAACTTCGTATATTTTTTGTATAATTACAATTTATTATATAAACAATATATATGCTATTTACAATTTTTATATATACAATTTATATGCTTCAACAAATAAAAATTGCATTTAAATATTCTCAACCTAATATCTATGGAATTAAACGTGCTGTCATGCTGTCCGTCTGAGATTCGGAATCAGAGTCTTCCAAGTTTGCCTTTTCGTCCTTTGACAGGCGTAGTACAACTGGCTGTCTGCGCTGGCCGTCTGGTGCCATGATCAGGAATTGGTTGCCCTGCTGCAACAAAAACCATTAGTCCATACCACTATTTGGAATATCTGTCCGACACTGGTTAGACATAGGTACGAGGAAGTATCTTACAAGTGCGTCTCCCATCGGATTTTCGTATTCGTGCTGTCCTGGTTCCAAAGTCGACTTGGCGGGAGTAGAGTCGAATTTTGCCAAACCTAAGGCCTTATTGTTGAAGCTGATTCTGTGGAAAGAAAAAAAACTAGTGTATCAGTTATGAACAAGGGCGTGTGATAGATTACAACTACACATCTTCGTACAGTACCTCCAGTCAAATTTCCCATCCGCATTAAGGCGGCGTTGGTATACGTAGAAGATGGCCAGCAAAACGGCAACAATGAACAGTACAATCAGAACCACTACAGCTGTGGTGTTTCCGTGAGATTCAGTTTCAAGCTGGCCAGACTGTTGAAAACCAATGGGTAGAGTAACGTCCTTCTGAAGAAAAGAAAGTAAATCGGTCATTTCCTGTATCACACCTTTAATAAACCTTAAATAGAAATACAACTTACCTTTCCAGTGCAACGTTGCTCCGGCGCAACAATCTTCGAGTCTGGGCACAAGCATTTTGGTCCTTCTGGCGTCAGAACACACAGGTGAGTGCAGTTGTAATGTTCACATAAGTTCGCAACTGTAACAAAGAAATCTGTTCCTTCAACAAAATCTTGCCAACCTAGTCAACCCTGAGCTGCAATTTAGTATATTTTTAGAACTAAAATCGTAAAGTTAAATCCGCAATTCAATGAAAAAAATTAACATTGCTCATTGAAACTTCACAATAAGTAAATTTAAGATATATTGACCAAATGGTCCCTTAATTTTTCAATTCAATGTCTGCCAGAAATCTTTGGAAAGTTTTGCAAAGGGTGCGATACATGCAGTGTAAAAGTTTACATGCGAAAATTCGTGCAGTTGCATACCTCGCTGCTGTCTCGAGGGCTGCATTATTGTAAAAATCATAGCATCGACTGAGTGAATCTGGGTTTTTCGTACCCTGTGGATAGAAGAATACAAAGCGTAGCTTGAAATAGTGTCAGTTTCTGCCGACAACCAGTATAGCGTACTTTCGAACAATGCTAAACTCTTTGGTTTAACAACCTGCAACACAAGAGAACAAGATATTAAATTCGTGCAATTAGAATCTTTTTTCATTTCAAATTCCAGCCGTGGAATTAAGGAAATTAATTCAACAAATATTTTAGTTTGACACCTTTAAACTAACGACAAATATGACCAGTTCACTTCATGAATGTGGCATCCAGAATGTTTTCACTATTAAGGCCCAGATGTATTTCCAATCATGACTAGACTTCTTTAGGCGCTGGAAACTTTACTTGCTTTTTATTTTAAGCAACTTACCTCGCGATCTAAGATCAGGCGTCTGTGGTCTCCATTATAATTCACAGACTCTAGTACTTGAAGTTTCTCGTCAACCCAGTAAACATCTCTGAATATGTTGTCCAAGGCCATGCCAGAGATAAGTGAAATTGTTCCGGCAGCAAGTTTCTTTCTACCAGAGCCTGCCATGTCCGAGGAATACAGTTCACCAACTGGCAGCGTCGATAAGCCCCACGCCACTTCTGACCAGAATAGCAACCTACGGAAAGGTTTAAGTTACCGTCACAAAAAAATACAATCTCTAAAATTTTCGAAGTTTTGAGTGAATTACGGAAGTGAACCATTTCTAACAAAGCAGTTTAGCTTACCCCGTTGTAGGATCTACCGCCAAGGCAGTTATTTTGACATTCTTCTCCGCATTTATCACAACAGCACAATTTCTCTTCGGAAAATTGCACACCTGTAAACAAAATTTCGGAGTTACGTACAGCTTATAATAAAATTATAAGGAACACAAGGTACAATACTACCTTAATCCTGTGTATGCGGCCGGCATCTATCAAGTACACATTAGCAGCCACCCAATCTAATGCCAATTTCCCTGGCATACCAACGTTTCCAAGTGACCGTTGGGAATCTCCAGCAGTCTTCCTATGAACTGCTCCAGTAAGTTCTGAAAAAAAAAAAAAAAATTATTTAACTGCGTATGAGTACGGTGGAGTAAAATGCTTTGTCCATACCGTTGTGTCTTTACTACTTACGAGTACTCCAGTAATACTCTTTTGCCCTAGCATCAACATCAAGTCCTGTAATTTCCAACCCTGGTGTAGTTGCCACCACCTCCAAGTTAGTTGACCGCTGGGATAGTTTACGGATCTGCATTCGAGTCGCAAACACAAAGGACATTGGGTCACCTGGAAAACAAAGTCACATTAAGGCTCTGGGGGCCACAAAAAATTACAGGATAGTTTTATTTAATGACTAGAGTACCTGTTGCCTTGCAGGATCTCTTATCGTGACGTAAGATATACTCGTCAATGCAAGAGCAGTCGAAACTACCAGGTACGTTCCTGCATATCTGGGCACATGGTCTAGGGACGAGACTGCATTCGTCTACGTCTCGACAGCTGCTGCCGTCGACTAGTTCGTAGCCAACCTCGCATGAACACCTGGGACCGGCGGGCGTCGCTTTGCAAACTTGCGAGCAAGGGTTTGCTGAACCACACGCAGTATCTGCAAGATTGAACGACTCACCTGAGCAAATACCCTAGAGCACGGCCATAGAGGTGGCCTCTATACATATTTAAAAAAATTAGTCTCTTATGCCTTATCGACGCCACTGGCACATTTGTTTTAACATTATGTAAATGGCTCTACAAGGAGCTAACTCGTTTAAGCCTGTAGGAGCACTACTAATACAACGCTATATTAAATTGTTAAAACACTATCGCTAGTGGCGCTTTCAGCCATAAAGGTCTAACTCCATACAATTTGCAGACGTTACAATAGGTCTAGATACTAGCGCATGACCGTTACCTGGAGACTAATGCCGTACAACTATGCAAACAAGCGAATAAGTTTGAGAAAAACTGGCTGTATGAGGTGAAGCCAATATCTAGCCTGTATTTGTATAATTAATTTATTAAATTAACATTAAATTTTACGTATATTACTATTTTTGCAATTTAACTATGTTCTCCAAAACGTTTGTATCATACTTTTAAATTCAATTAAATGTAGGATGCTGTTCTCTGGTAGTTTGACGTGAAAGTCAGAATCTCGACTTAAGCGCTATAGCTGTGTGGTATTTTTACAATCCTTGGCACAGGAGCGAAACCAAGGGAACAAGTTTGCCAGGTCTATATACCCAACCCCTCAAACATACAAGGTAAGTTTGAAAGAATTCTGGCGAAATATTGCCATGCCGTGGATATAAAAATAATCAAAAGTGCACAAGTCTAGTAATATCACGAAAAAAATCTAAAAATATTTTAAGGCAAGAGTTCGAAAGGGATCTTTACACCCTTCTACCACATCCTGTCTAGTAAGTACTGTACCTTCAATTAGGTTTGTTGAACTAATTTGGACAAACGTTGGTTGAAAGAAGCACAACAGTTTAAGGTTTCTAGTCACCGCTCTGAAGGGAAAACAAATTGTTTCTAGGAACAAACTTACCGCAAGAACCACCTTCATCCGACCCGTCTGAACACTCCGGCGCAGAGTTGCATACTGAATCCAGCGATATGCACTCTCCACTCTGACAGAAAAATTCGTCACAGGGACCTGGAAAAACATTTACCAACATATGTTAAATATGATGCTTACCGAACTGCTGGTTATTTGCTTTTAAGGTAAGCATAAAAAGCAGAGGAAACTTAAAAATTGTGCAAGTAACAGATTTGAAAGACCACAATAGAGGAAAAACCAAAACGACCTAGTTTCTGTATTTCATTTAATACTCTGATGAAGTTAACTTTCTACAGCATTAGCTTTAGTTACAGGGGGAGACGAGTGATTTCTCCTCCGAAGGGCAGTAAACCCTCTGAAATAGTGTAAACCCAAAAACATTTTCCACTATGCTATTTTATGCTTGCGCCTCTGTACTATGTAAATGAACCAGATAAACTCACAGAGTTTAAATCGCAAAAGTGGAAGTTTAAGAAGTTCATTTTAGCCCTTCGTGCAATAAATTTCGTACGAAAAATTGCATTTTTGTTGGGAGAACTTTAGAAGTGTTACAAATATTCTAATTCAGCAGTAAAGTTAAGTTTTCTTTAAATATATCTAACTGGAGGTTGTCCCCTCCCAAAATTAAATTTCAGGTACGCCACTGCCTGTAACAACTTTTTTTTTGTAAAGTTAAATTTTATGTTAATTTTGAGGGATGTCTAAGCCCTAAGCTTTATACACACCAGGAGAGTGATTACAGGTTTTTCCTGGAGGGAGAGCGGAAGGTATGATTTTTTTTTCCGGAGACTGTAACCTTGTTGCATATTATTAATCAATCTTATAAATTAGTAACTAATAAAACTTCAGTTTTATGTACTTTAATTATAATTATTTATATAATTATATATTTTACACATTTTAAATTCTAAATCCAGGAAGGGGGGGCTTTCACCCCCCCCCCCACCTCTTTTACAACCCTAAATGACGCTCCTGATACGGATATTAAACCATTATTTCTTCAACAGTATTTTACTCGTGTCAGTCTGCGAAAAACTTACTTAGGCAGTAAATACATTAACACACTGAAATAGCTCTGGTATAGACTACCAGTATTTAAACCTGAGTCGCCTTTCAATTCATACTTTCAGTTTTACATTTTCATTTTGCATAATGAGACAGCATTTGTTACCTTCGTGCTTTGGAGAACTGCGTGGCACACCAGCTGAACACATCAGTTTACTTTCATCAGAGTTGTCGCCGCAGTCGTTCGACCCGTCGCATATCCACTGGTTAGCAATACATTTCCCGTTGTCACATTTGAACTCTTCCGTTAGGCAACCGCAGTCTGCCTCGTCTTCTCCATGTGGACACTCCGCCACACCATTGCATCTGGAAAAAACATTTACGACCTGTAAGTTAAAGTTTAGACTAGCTGAAATAATACCACGCAGTTTACTTCTGTAACTCAACATGTTTAGAGTTTACACCAATGAGGACATTCTTCCGCACATGTACAACACCGTAACTGCTTTATGAGTAAAATTAATTTCCCCAAATGTGGTTATAAAATGTTTTACACGCGAACCTATGCATTGTACAGTGCAAGTGCAGTGTATTCCTTCTAGCATTTTATTCTTTAGTGTTTTTGTACGAAAATAAAAACACTGTCATGGACTTCAAAACAAACATAAGCTAAATTTTAACCACCAAAGTAGATTTTAAATCGGAACCTGGTAGTAATTTGGGTGAAAAATGTAATGTAATTTCAATTTGTTTACATTAGTATTAAACTTATGCGGAAAATTTACTGTGCATAAACAGTAAAGTAGTTTATCATCACTAGTATGCAAATTACTAGTTACCGTGCAGAATCCTTCAGACAAATGCTGGTGTTAAACTTGCATCTGAAATGATTCTCGGGGCAAATATTCCTATGCGTACCAGGTCGACACTTCATTTCGTCAGAATTATCACCGCATTCATTGATGTGATTACACACCAGTGTTCTGTCAATGCAGTGACCATTGTTGCATTGGAAGTCTTGCGGTGCGCATGTTGGAGACCCTATAAATTAAATTACATAAGTTATGTAAATTAAGTAAATTTTCCTAATTCCTCTATAACTTTGAGGAGGATGTTTACTTACCACACCGGTCATGTTCATCCGACTGATCCGGACAATCATACTCGTTATCGCACACCCAGCTTTGAGGGATGCACAAGCCAGACGAGCACCGGAACTCGTTGGGTAAACATGTTGCTGTGAAAAATAATCATTAATTAAGTCCGCTTACTATCACCATAATATAGAAATTCACAGGAAAGAAACTATTGAACTTACCATTTTCGCATGAAGCTTCATCGGAAGAGTCTTGACAATCCACAGAGTTGTCGCAAACATAACGAGAGCTAATGCACTCGCCAGATCGGCATCTGAACAATCCCTCTGCAAAAACATGGCACGTTACAAAAAGCACAAAAACATATTTAACATAAACTCGGCATTTGATAAATTACCTACCGTTCGTGCACTCGATCATGTCTTTGTCGCAGTCAAATTCATCCGACCTGTCTGAGCAATCGAACTGGTTGTTACAACGTAGTCTGTTGTCTATGCATTCTTTATTGTGACACTGGAACTCATCCTCTCCACATAGAATGCAATTTTCTTCATCTTCGCCACTGGGACAATCTTTCTGGCGATTACACCTACGCATCGTACATACATAAGCATATGCAGGCTTATAAATTGTGGTAAATGTTTTTGAATGTGTGTTTCACAAACCTCAGCTGCAATGGAATACACAAGTTGTCTTTCTGGCACTTAATTTCACTCTGCTGGCAGTAGACAGGAGTGGAGCAGGTCCTGCCATCATGGTCTAGTAACATGCCGGATGTACATGCACATACCTGTAAAAATAAGTTGTTAGTTTACCAAGCAACCGATCCACGAGCAGACTAGTTAATTTAACTCACCCCATGTTTCAAAGCGACGAGGCACAAGTGGCTACAACCACCGTTATCGACTTGGCAAATGTGAGGTCCCGGAGACTTCTGTCCTCTAACTGCTGCTAGTGGCATCACTTCCACTTCATTAGGAACATCTGAAAGAATTCGTAAAGGTAACCAATCCATCGCAAATAGGAAAACCAAAACGGATATAGGGCCGTATATATAAACGGCTTTCGAATGACAACCAACTGCTATTCTCTTAGAGAAAGCATTGGTGAGCAGTTTCTTCTCATTCGAAAGAGGTCTATAGATTCGGCCCTTAGTCTCCACTCACCTAAATCGAGCCTTTTAATCTTTAGGTTTGCATTGTACTTGTTTCCCCAGTACAATCTGCGCAGATTAAAGTTCGTCCAGAATAAATCTATTCCCAAGGTGGCCACTTGTGCCGGCGCGTACAAGTCCGTCAGATACACAAGTCTGTCTGTAGCTGAAAAAAAAAAAAAAATTAGAAACTGCTTCCATAAGAAAAAAGTTGGAAGAAATGTATAATAAGTTTTACCATCCACAGCAGTGCTCTCTATTAATCCATCCCATGGGTCCGCCCAGAAGACCCTGTTTAGTTCTTCGTCGTATGTCATTGCCAAAACAGTTCCTTTAAGTCCATGAATAGCATGTGTTCTTTCACCTTTACCGTCCATATGCATTCTGTCTATATGAATAGCATTGTCGTCACGGAATGCCACAAACATGACCCTGAAACGAAGGCAGTACATATAATCTTAACTATAAAACTGTATCAAATGTGTACACATTTTCTAAAGGATTTAAATGTTTTCCACTATTTAGAAAATTTCTTTGAAAATTTATGGCAAAAGTAATTGACATTTTAACTTACCCTATTTCTGGAATAACCACCAATGCTATCGGTACATCTGTGCCCTCTTGCTTAAAAATGGTAGTCTTGTAATGGTTACCCAAATTAATCACCTCTAGTGTTGTTCTTTCGACATCACACCAGTACAAGTTGTTTCCAAGGTAATCTGAAAAATAAAAACATTTTAAAGATGGCCGAATGAAACTAGTTAAAATGCAGAACGTGTATCGAAACTCACCAAAAGAAAGTGCTCCAACTCTTCCAACATTTGAAACTATGACCGATTCCATCCCGGTCTTCGGGTTCACCGAAAGTATTTTTCCATTTGCTACATCGCTTATAATCAGTGTGTCTGGAAAATAAAAATATTGTTAGGGAACTGTTCAACGAAACTGTTACCAACTCTTGATTTAGTAGGTTACCTGAAAGAGAGTCGTGGACTAATGCATGGATATTAATCTGATGCAGGTCTAAACGAGAGATCCGTTGTTTGCCCAACATTTCGTGGTCCACGAAATAGAGAATATGGCCAGCACCAACAGCTACAGTTTCTTTCTTGTACAAATCTGAAAAAAAAAAAAAAAGTGCCGGTGAAACAACCCATCACCAATATTACAATTTGGTCTATGTAGCATTTTCTCGACAGAGGTATAAAATTAAGAAACCAAAGTCTTACCATGGCATGTATGCTTGTCTGGTCCTAGCTCTTTGTCTTCAGGACAGGCACAAGAGTATGTCCTACCTGCCGCTAGCAAACACAGATGACTACAGCGTGCCTTAACACACGGATTTGAGAGCTGCAAAATCAAAAATTAACTAAAATCTGAGCAGTCATCCAGTTATAAATCTAAGAAAACAAAAGTCCGTAAAATTACCTCTGGCGGATGCATTGCAGGATGGTAGACATGAATGTTGTAAATAGGATGTTTCTTCATTTTTATTATTACTTCGCGGTCTTTCCCAGTGAACTTGTTGCAAGATTCAATTTCTCTATCAACCCAGTCCGACCAATATAACTTGTCTTCGAAGACTGCAATAGAATAAGGATGCTTGAAAGCTCCCTCCAGTATTACCTGCAATGAATATCCATGTTCCTTTAGAAATTTACCGTAGCAATTTCTTGTATGTAATCTAGTTTTGAACTTTATACTTACCCTACGATCATGACCATCTAGCGTAATTGCTTCGATTTTCAGCAGCTTTGCATCAATCCAGTAAAGCCTGTCATTCGGATAATCCAAGGCCAAGCCATTAGGCCAATGAATATCTGTGCCGACGAAGACAGTCGACTTCGCGCCATCCATGCCTGCTTTGCCAATCATTGGCGACGTACCCCAGTCTGACCAGAACATGTACCTAACAAAATTTTCCAGATTATACGTAACTGTTGCGAGTAGTACTCCATTTATATACAAATTTTACAACTTACCCTTCGGCGAAGACCAAAACCAAGCTTCTTATTTGGTCCATACCAGGAAGTACGACGGCACAAGCAGAGCCATTGTGGGAGCACACCCCGATGTGTTTCATTTCCACATCGGAGAAATAGATGTTGCCAGTCACCCAGTCGATAGCAAGATCTTCAGGTTGGCCAAGTCCTAAGAAAGTTACCAGGTGAAGTTAAAGGAATTTAGGGTATTCAACAAGAGTTACTCCAGAAAAAGTTTTAAGTTGTGTAAAGAAACTTAGCAAATTTGGTAGGGAAAATGACAAGTTGTGGAAACAAACTAGTCTCCGTACATGTTATCGGCAATCACGTTAGGACTATTAACAGTAGAATTTACTATGTATCTACAATTTAAATTTGCCAGTTTACACAAAACTTGAAAACAAAAGCTCATACCTGCTGATATAATTAGCTCTGGCTGTGATCCGTCATCTCTACCACGGTATATGGCTTCCTCTTGGTCTCTGATGTTAGTCCAGTACACAAAGTTGCCGTCATAGGCAACACCAACTGCATGATCAAGGTTTTCAGCAACCTTGTGAGCAACGTTCGATTTAAGATATAACCCACGTATATCTTTCTTGGTAGCAAACAGAAGCAATGGCTCTCCCCCTGAAAATTCAAACCCATTTAAATCTAATGGCAAAATATATACGTTCACTATAAAATTATGTTTACATAAGGCCAACTTTCCTCAGTAATCGTTTCATGTAAGGTTATTATGAAGGCCAGTAAACTTTCATGAAGATCTGGATTTAACGAATTTTTATTTTTGACAGAAATTTTGGCGTCAGTAGTATTCCATTTGATACTGTACTATTTGCGAGTACGACGTCATGTCACGATCTGTTTTGTCGCTACATAAATTTGGTTTTCTTAATTACTCAATGTTGTGAAAATACTTGAATAATTTTAATATAAATAAGGAAATTACGTTGTGTAGTGTATTTGGAACCATCAAGTTAATCGAATTCATTGTGTACTCTAATATTTTGAAAGTTATAAAAATGGAAGAATATAATACATCTATTGAATACGATTACGTAACATTTAATTACTAAGTGTTCTTGTGGAAGACTTCTCAAAAATGTTAAGTGTCTTCACTTTTAATGTCGCGCCTCGTTTGTTCGAAATGTCATAATGATCGCCGATTTTTATATTAACTGCCAGGTGCATACCACCGTTTTACGAACTTGTTTAATGATCAGCATAATGTAGGTACCAGAACTATTCTTCTCTCAACTGCCCACGATAGTTTTCGTATGCAATCCTCTTTAGATAACAGCTATATGTGTACAGTAACTAATACGAATAGTATGTAATCACACTGACTAAGCACACGGAAATTATTTCGATCGTAACCATACTGATAAAGTTAACTTTACTATCAGTTATGTGTATATTCTATTTTTTAAGAGTGAGGAGGTTTAAAAGTATCGCGTTTTAGGAATCTACAGGTTCGATTCCAGACTCCTCCCATCCTTTTACCAGTTTCCCCTGGTTTCCCGAAATCACTCTGGACGTATGGGTTGAATCGTTTGAAATTTGTCTATTTAGATTCCTTTCCCGGTTCTGACGTTCAGTTCTTCGCGTTACTGTATCTTATGATCTTGGCTGTTGAGATGTTAAGCCTCCATTCTGTTGCTATATCTCAGTCATAGCAGTTGATACGGCGGTCAGCCATTCAAACTTTTATGCCATATTGTCTACGTAGAAGAACTGTCTTATTGGAGCCTACTCTTTACGAATATTATACGAAAATTTTTGGTCCTATGCACTAAAACAGCGATTTTTTTTTCCTTCCGAATATTCTCTATTAGAGACCCGCATTAAAAGTTCTTAATTCCTGATAGAAAAGTGGCATGTAATAAAAGGGGTAGTCACACTAGAATTTTGTATTAGCGTGCCAAGTATTAATGTGGTTCGAATGTATAATTCGAGGTCAAGGTATAAAAAGCGCTCCACGAGTCAAATGCCTATTTCCTTTATGTCACAAAAATAAACTAAATTTTCAATTATTAAGGGCTTATACCAACCTTTATATTAGTTTTAAGTACAAAGTGTCCGTATATTTTCTACTTTATTTTTAAAAAGTAATCACCTCCCGAAGTTCGTCGAATTCAGCCCCATCCTGTATACAATTCTCTTGCAACACTTTGCTCACGAAAGTCAACTAAGTATTATGTTCGTTAGAGTTCACGTTTTTAGAAGTTTCAGTTCATATGTTACAATGTTCTTAAAATAAATACGTCTAAGCAATGTGTGGCATACCTTCAGCAACACATCTATGCTCGTCTTCGTGAAGTTGATATCCAGTCAGGCATTTGCAGGTGTAGCCCCCAGGAGTGTTTGAACATTTCTGATCACACAGGCCGTAGTCGTTACATTCATTTATATCTGCAATAAAGGCAACTAGCAATTTTACATCCGTTAACTCTTTCTTGTATAAATCTTAAAATGGATCTTAAATCAATATCTCTGTGAAATACTACACTAAGGTCAGAATTTAATGAATACGCAATTTTGCACTTTTATACGGTACAAATTTTACTAGTTCAAAGTCTAATTTAATTTATCTCAAGACTGACTAGCAAAATTTTAAAATAAATTTTTTTTTTAAAAAGATTTCTTAAATGAAACTAATTTGAAGATTTAAAACGAAAACCTTTGGGGCGCATGGAAGATTTAACAGCAAGGTTTAAAAATCTAAAGCTATAGTACCTGCAGTGCAGTAGACATTAAGTATTCATGATAGTATTTTTACAATATGCATAGGAGAAGCTAATTTTGTTTTATTTGAAATTCGCCGTACGAAATATTTAAATTAAATTATATTTCGGACTTGCAGGAAATAGAGTTAACTTACCAGCGCAATATTCATCTTTTGTCAAAACGTAACCCATCGGACAAGTACAGACGTGTCCTGAAGGAAGAGCATGGCATGTTCCGTTGCAACGAGACGTTTCACACCCCGCTCTCGCTGGAAGAAACACGTAACCATAAGAAAACTGCTATCTAACATGCAAGATGAACCACTATACATAATAAGAGTTAATATCTTACAATCGTTACACGAGGACCCCTCGTCAGAACCATCCAAGCAATCTTCAGCTCCGTTACACACGTAGCTCAAGTCTAAGCAGTGTACAGTGTCCAGACATTGGAAGAAGCCATTTTCTAGTATGCAGG
>PNEQ01037155.1:38064-52894 GCA_003012365.1 Medauroidea extradentata
AAAAAAAAAAAAAAAAAAAAAAAAAAAAAAAAAAAAAAAAAAAAAAAAAAAAAAAAAAAACTAAGGTACTGTTACAGATACGAAATTTTAAAATTAACAGGAAAGTCAAATTACGCTAAATCAGACATGCAATCCTAATTTTATGTAATAAATTGCAAAAAAACTAACTAGATATGTTGTAAATGTAATTGCAATCCATGAAAATGTTAAAATGGCGTTTCATCTACACAGAAAATGACTGGACATTTACCGCAGGCTCTCTCATCGCTGCCATCTCCACAGTCGTCTGATCCATCGCATCGAAATTGAGATATGATGCAGTGGTGATTTTCACACAAGAACCCGTCGTGGCAATCCTGCAACATTAGTTTTCAAATATCAGACCGTGAAATAAGTTACTAACAGTAATTAAAATTTATAATTGAAATTAGACTAGAATGCGATTTATGTAGCTTAGGCTACGCAAGATGAAAATTCATTACCGTTCAGCGTTCTTCACAGAGTCAAAATTAACTTTAAAAACACTTAGTAATTCACTCGGTGGCTGATCTAGGGGTAGGGTAGACTACCCTGGGCGTCTGGTTTAAGGGAACGCTGATTGTGCCGAAAATTTTTACTGTTGATTTAAGTGTAAATGAGTAAAAAAACGTACATTCTCTACAGATATGTAGACATACTAGTTTTATATTTTTGTATTCTTATTAACCTGGAACACCATACAGTACAAATACAGTATTAATTACGATTCACACTTGCAACACTGCTAATGGTAGTAAGTATAGGTTTAATTCATTACTAAAATTTTATAAAGTCAATTACGCGAGCGCAAAACCACGTATGCAAGACAAGATTGTTACTGTTGGGTTGGAATGCTGGAAGAAAAGAGGGAGGAGGGAAAGTATGTGGGAGAGGAGCAAATAATTCTTGCCCCAGACGAAGAAAAGCCTAGATGCATCCGAGTCTAGCATTAAGCTAACTGTTCTAAGGAAAAATTAGTCAATTTATGTAGACACTTTCCATTCAGTCCATTGGTAACAATTTAGTACTTATCTGCCGAAAATAGTGTAAATTGAAATAAAGTTTCGTAGAATTTTAGAAAAATCAAAAGGCTAATATTACATTGCATTAAAAGGCTGCATGTCGGTAACTGTTAAATGACAATATTTCCATGCGAAGACTGAAAATTAACAGCCTTTTAGGCAGATAAAAAAAAATTATGTCTCTGGACATGCCAGAAAAGTAACGTAACACAACAGTAAAAGTACCTGAAGGGTTGCAACATTATATTTAAAGTAGCTCTGCTATCTGAAAGAATAGCAAACTTTCCACATTAAAATTTTTTAAACTTTGAGATATTCTGAACACACATGGGAACCATTTCATTAATAAATGTATCTGCTAATGTGATACTGCAAGGATTTTGAGGACGAAAATAAAAATAACTTCTGTTGTGCCTTTATTAATTCGGTATTAATAACCTTCGAGAAATGCATAAATACTAAAAACTGAATTGGCATCTTGTTAAAACTACATTAAGTAGTTCTCAAAATTTATATGCGGCAGTGAAAAGTACCGTATTGTGTAATCAGCCATATAGTATAATGCTGTGTGTCTGAATTAGGGGTTATTTTTTTTAATTTGAGTGTTTTATACTTTACCATCAAAAACATCCGAAACTAAGTTAATATTTGGAGCTTACGAAATTCCATGCTAAATATTACAACAAATTCTTCAAAAAGAAGCAGCAATCTCTTTCATCAATTTTTTTTTTTTTTTTAATTAGGAAACCTGCCGTCTCTAACTTTGCATGCAGCTTGCAACAACCAGTAATCAGAATAATTAATTTTATTTCAGCAAGTGTTAAACTGTGTGTATGCTGCTGTAACAAATGTTGGCAGCCAAACATGACTGGGATGATCTGTGGTAACTGCTGAACGTACAAATTTTTAGCGAGACTTAAGGTAGTTTCCTTGTAGCGAGTATGTAAGAATGTAACATGTAAAGGACATTCGTAAATAAATTTACGTCTCAAAAAAATTAAAGCTGCTACTTATTTACTTTAAAACCGAACTAAATCTATCGATTTATTACACAATTTTATAAGACAACAAAATTGCGTCGCGAGATTTACGTATTTCATAAAAAACAATTACTTCTGTCAAGATCAAGTGACACGTACGTATCTTTTTACACACAAGTAAATCTCGCTACGATTTATATGTTAAACTAATTTAATACACTGATTTGATTTAGCTGCAAAGCACTTTTTACAGCATTAAAATAAAATGATTTACTATATTTTTAAGTTATTTTTCCATGTCCCCACGAGCACTGAAGAATCTTTCTACCCTCTCAGAGTTTTGTTTAGAAGGGCATGAACTAATATAAAACATGGTTCGTCCCGGTACCCCGAGGTGGTACGTTTACTACTAGTTTGATACACACCGACACCACTGTCCTCGGCACGGCCTCACACTCGCTCACCTTGACACTGGTGTTTGGAGGTATAGGCGACTTATTTCAGCTTTAAGCTAACTTGTGCTTAACAAAACAGTTCCGGGCTTTATTTTGGTAATTTTTTCCACTACCGCTAGAAATTTCACAGTGTGTAGGTACGTCCTCGATAAGTCTTGCCATTTAGCCGGGTAGTAATACACCAACTGCTCTAAGAGGAATGCGAACGTCATTTTACTCTCCTTGGCAAATTTGATACTAATACTGGACAGCATAAAAAATTCCGCCATCTTTGATTTAGATGGTCACGTAGCTAATCATGAATTGCCATACAAACTAAACGTCTATGCAGAAGTTCAGTTCTAACCGTTTAGGATCACTGCTTTAAAATTCAGTTGCAATATTAAAGCCTAAGACACTTAACGTGGAAGTTAACATTTTTTTTCCACTGTAAAATCTTAAAGAGTGGAAAACTGATGATTTGAGAGAACATCAGTAATATGAATTACACATTCAAATACCCGACTATGTAGTCTTACGTTTTGACAAGTAAATACTATCTGTATTAGCATCACAGGAATGACTTCTTAATAGGTTTGAGAAGAGAGCCAAGGTCATCTGCAAATTATTCTCAAGAATAAGCTAATTTTCGAATTGTTTAGAGGTAATCTACGATTTATAATTAAATTCTTTGGAAGTATATTTTTTTTTACGTTCTACTTTATTACTTATTTTAACCGTTATGGCCGGAGAGTACAGATCTTTCCGAGGAGATCGGCAATAGCCTTCTCAGATTAGTTGGGCAGGTTTACATACAGGGGTATCAAGGAAAGTCATTGCCTTGGAAGAGCTCCAAAAGGTATCAAAATGAATTTGCCAAGGTTGCCACGCCTTAAGTCGTGGCCTACTAAAGGATACTACGGTCTAGGTCTACATGTACACGTATACCTTTATCTTGCAGCCAAATTGCTCATCGCTCTGGTCTTCGCAGTCAGGATGTCCATCACACAGCCACGCCCTGAGGACGCACAACTGGCCATCCATACATTTCCATTCCTCTTCTGTGCACTCGAGCGGGCCGTGATCCTAGAAGGGAAATTTGTTTCTGTAATATTAACACCGGCGACTATATCCGCAGGAGGACTTTCACACTAGGCATTTACTGAAAGTCTGAGGGCAGGACTTAATACTTCAGTGTTTTGTACAAACTGTAATCAGAAAATGTAAATAAGTCAAAGGAGTCTTTCAAATTTAGTATAGTCTAATATGCCCTCTAAATGGTAGTTTCCATTCGCTGACTTACTTCAGCACACGAGGTAAAAGCAGGAAATTTATAAATAAGACTTATGAAGTTAACCCGAAAGCACCGAGTTCAGAATGTAAAAAAAACACGGAAGTAATAAATTTAGTATTTATACTCTAAAAATATTTTAGAGTTCTCGCCTTCTGAAACATTCTCCACAAAAGTTTGTTAAAACAACGTGGTCAAGTTGTGGTAGCTACAAAACTATTTACGTGACAAAACTTAACCCTTTTGGTTTCATGATGAGCCCTTCGCACAGCTTTTGTACATTACCGCAGCGAGGTTAGTAGACAGCTGTAGGAACAAATGCCCGTCGTTTACGATACCTTAGTTTTGCGAGGCCAACTAAAACCTAACTGTGGTTTTCATAATTATTCAATTTACTTTTAGGATAAGAGTTTACAGAAGGTACGGGGGGGGGGGGGACTATTTCAAATATGTTCCAGTGAATCCAGCGAACGCGTATTAATCTCTCAGGAATATTTTTTCTGTCTAATATTTGCCACAAAGGCAGGCGACTGAACTTCGCCAGTTACGTTATCTATGTATTCTGCCGTAATTTCAGATAACTAATCAATTTATCCAAATATGAACGTTAGTCACGTGTATGAGGAAGCATGCTTACGAATCTGCCAAGATAGGCATTCTTCAAGCTGCGGAGCTATGTGCATGGTTCCGGCGAATACAAGAGAACCGGAAAACAGACTAGTTAGGAAGATCATTCTAAGAAAGATGCAATTCAGTATCCAATTCATGTTCACGATTCCATGTGTGATTAGGTGACAAATGTAGGAACAGACAAATACTGACAAATTAGTTAACACAAAGAAGTATTGACTTTGAAATAAGTATATAAAAGGGTTAAATTTTGTCCACTAATCAGATGGAAGAGAATGTTAAGGTATTCAAATAATTTAACTGGCAAATATTTGATTTATCAAACCGATATAGACTTCATCGTATGGGAAATATGCAACTAGAAAGTTTGAGAATTAGTGTATTTCATATCTACATATCATTTTATAATTTTTGGGTACAATAGAAACATTTAGTTTCTAAAAAGAACCAATAAAATTAATTTCTGGAGTACGAGAGTTGCAGATAATTTTTTCCCACTGAAAATTCTTGTTTCAGTATACATTATGTTGAACGCTTAAGGCCTCGTTCCCTAGTTTAGCAGTGGTTGCGAAAATATTTTTTGTAACTAATACATAATATGCATTAGAGTTACAAAAAATATATTATATCAAGAATTCCTTTAGCAGTTTAAAGGCTTGTATATCAATATTTTATATTAATTTTTCTGTTTCAGTACACCAAACTGATTTTTAGATTTTTGCCCCGGAAATTCACATTTTGTTGTGAAAATAAGCCAAAATGAAGCAAAATTTTTCTCGCAAACTGTACATTTTAAAAGTACAGTCTGGCAAAATTTTGCATCTTATAACTGTACACTGTCCCAAATTTTTCAAAGCATTTGGTTAAAAATATTTGAGTTATTTGCACTTAAACAGGAGATCATGGCCTTAAATATCAGTCACGTTTCAGGGTATGCGAAGACTAATATTACCTAGTACATCGAGGGTGACAGGGGCTGGTGAAGTACACGTAAATTGACAAATTGTCTTAGGGTCACCATATGCTTAGGAAGAGAACGCAGCAGCTAGGTTAATGTGTCAAGTGTGCCGAACCAACAGTTTTGGAGTAGTGTATCTACAGTCGGCTCTACGGATATTCCTGTCCGATGTACGGTTGGAAATCACTTATGATACTTAAGGCGATGCGTAAGAGATCTTGGGAACCGCAGTTTCTCATTCCGGGCTAGTTCTAATCCACTATCAGTATGCGCAGTTTTCGCTATGTCCAATACTGTTTCAACGCAGATTGCACAAGTCCAAACCACAAATTGTGTAATAGGTACTTCGCAAGCTCTGCGACAATAACTTGACTACCGAAATTTACAGTTTCTTAAAGCTTCAAGAGCAGTGAACTGTTTTAGGCGACACCTGTAGGTATAATCTACAGGTTTGAGATTAGCGATTTGATAAAATTTACACGAATTGCTATATAATTAGGTATTTATAGCACGTAACCGTATTTCTGTCAAAAAGGTATGCATGATGTATTTTTGCGTTTAATGAGTCTAAGTAAGCAAGTTATACGAGAAACTTTGAATAAACTAAAAATTCTGACAATCATTTTTGAACACTAATAAAATTCAAAATTATATGCAGACCAAGGAAAACTTGCATGACTTGAACACAGACATCTAACGTAATCTACGTTATATTTCATTGGATGTCTGTAGTATTAACACGTTTAACGTCCCAGGACAAATGTTGGATTTAGGTCCAAAATAACAAATTAAGAGCAATTTGCAATGCGGGGGCTACAGACTGCCGAGAGTAAACCAAATTTGTTCAGAAGGACAAATTCAATAACAGCCTCGTATCTGAATTATATCGACTAACATACCACGAAACTTCAAAATTTATGCTCCGTAAATTCGGACAACGCAAATGTTAATGAAGTAACAGACAAAAAGTATATCAAATCTGAAAATTGAGGGTCAGAGCGTAAGATATCACTTACAAATACGAAATTTGCGATTCTGAGATTGGTAGTCTCGTAGCGGTAACAAAACATGGAAATTATTTGTTTCCCTAAGAATTCTTTAAAATGAGTAGTGTAAATATTTCGTATGAAATATACAATTCAGAGTATGCACGCCAACTAACAGCTGTCACCGTGAAACGTGAACCAACATTCAAATACTTCGATATTTAAACGAATCTCTACGAAATTATTTCACTGGGGCAGTACGTTAAAACCGCCATATTAAACAGAAATCGTCAAAGGTATCAACTTAAATGTCAAACTGGGTTCGTGGGTACACGTTAATTTCAATGAAGTATTTATGTGTAAATCTGAAGGAAGTTGAGATATTTCTATCATCCTGTGCGGATTTTACAGTAACGTTTCAAAAGCGCCAAATTTGATAAGTTTGGGAACAAACCAAGGAATTGGCCGAGTATTCCTGTTAGTACTGAAACTAAGTTTCCCGTACAGTACAGATCAACACTAGTTTTAACTGCGGTCCTGACAACTAGTGGTTTTCAATTTACAGTATGGCGTTCTGCAATGCAAACTATTTTTTAACTAATGGTCCTATCAACAACGCAATACTAATAAAATTAAAGAACACTTAAGCAAAATAGATTACTACAGTTTTAAATCTTACTTTTACATTATAATTTAACATAGTTGCGTAGAAACAAGTCAGGCAATAAACTCTTGAGTACAGAAAACTGCAATCAGAATTTTGTCAATCTTCATTACAGGGATTCGTTAATTTGTATTAAGTAGTAAAACATATTCTGTACAGTTTTATTAAGAGAATTCAAAAGGAATTGTGTCAATTCTAGACAATACTGTACCAATCAGATGTTAATGTGTATCAAAAAGTAACTAAATACACAGCTGTTTATTAGCTTAAAAGCAAATTGAAAGAATTTCTATCATACGCATAAAAATTGGCAGCATAAGTTCTTATTAAAAAGGTACAACTTTTCGTGAGAAAATTTGTAGCACTGTGTATGTTCATTATACCTATAACTAAAAACATTTAAAATTTAGTACTTCACGCCCGTGTTCACACGTTACTAATTTGCCTCAAGTGTATGTTTAACTTTCCCATATATTAGGTATGTTTTAGCTCCAAATGGATGCACTTAAACCAGGAACTCATCAAATAAGAGTAAAATCCAACAATACTTACGAAGTTCTCACAGCCAATCTCGTCCGACATGTCTCCGCAGTCATCCTCGTGGTCACAGCGGAACGCCATAGGAATACAAGACTTGTCATGACATTTGAAATATCCCTCTTCACACGCAGTAGCGCCTACAGGAAACATTCAACCAACAATATTTACTATTCAACCATCTTACTCGCAGGTTTGCTTCTGCTTGCTCACAATACCGGGAACACCAAGGTGATTAGGGAATGACAAGCCAATACACTGGTGCCAAAAATATCTCTGGAAGCAAAGATTTGTCAGCACTTGACATCTAGGTATTCACTACTGGTGAGTAGCAACATGCTAGTATGGAGCGGCGTCTGAATGGAAGAGCAGGGGAACTTGCGACATCTTGCCGACTAGCGACGTCGTCAGGCAATATTCCCACGTGCGAAAATCTTCGACCAAACCCGCCGTGAGTGGAACCCAGAGGACTACTCGTTCCACCGAGCCGACCGCGGGCTTTCAGGAAGCTGTTCCTTGCGAGATTGAATTAAACTATCAGCAGACCGCACGCCAATAATATTAAGGCATAGTTAACATGCTAAAAGCATAATTGTAACCGTTACAATGAAAAACTACATATAAGTTCTAGAACTTTCCAGAACCTCTTCAAAGCTGAAGAATAATTCATACATTCACAACAATTGGCACAGTAGACACTAACAAACCCAATAAATGACAGCACTGTTTGCCATAGAATGTAAACAAACGAACCTACCTTAAAAGGTTCGTGTAATCTACCTCTGAAAATCCGAACATTACGAATTTGAAACACGCCATCTTTAGGAAACTACGAGTACGGAAGAAATGCGTAAACATTTACATCAACGTCGGAAACTAAATATTAAATCTATAAACTTTTTTAACAGTTTGCTATACACCCCATATACAGGAAATTCTGAGGGTTTCAGAAAAATTGCAAACTAAAGAAAAGCCGGTGTTTTACCGTTGCCAACAGTCTTAGCGCACTAACAATCAAGACTGTTTTAATTACGGTGTTATCCGCAGCCACATTCGCCCGCAGTGGTCTGCTCGCAATTAGGTTATTTCCACACAAATATGAGAGGAACAGTGTAGCAGTCTTAATACTTCGGCAAGTAATGTCTACTGGTCTTATGTATCCCAATAAATAAAAGACTTTACAAGCCAGGAATATTGTGTGCAAGTCAATTTTGCACATATCGCCAAAACCAATAAGTTTGACTAAACTTAATGCCTAACAACTAAACTTCACTTTCCATATCGAAATTTTAACTCCTTCCTCAAAAATTTGCTTTATTATATTGAAGGAAAATTTTACTGAATCGAAACAGACAAGTTTCGGTTACCGGTTATTGTGAGCGGTACACCTGAAGGTAATCAGGCACCCAAAAAATTCATCAAAGCATTTTGAACAGCTTTTTACCGTTTAGAATTTTTAACAGATCAATCACGCCTAGTACATAATTTTATACCCAACAGGGCTTAATACGAGTAAATTTCAAGCACTATGCACGTTTACGTAATATGTTCTACATGTGTTAGTTTCACTATGAAATATTCAATGTGTCTATGGTCTATATGATTTACCGACTTACATTTCCACAGTTTTGAATATGTTCGGGATTCAAATTAATACTATGCTGAGTGTGCATGAGCTAGAACCTAAGCTTGAAATTTAAAATATATGTATATAATTGGACATATAGTTAAATGGAAAATTACGGCCCGGTTTCACAAACCTCGGTTAAGCATTAACATTTCTTACTAAGAAACTACCTGCAACACCAATAATTTAGTCCCTATGCGATGAGTAGCTACTCATTTACCAATCATGTCATCCAAACTGGATGGTTACAGGTTCAAATCTAACTCCTAGTTTAGAAGTGGAAATTAGTTACCACCGTATTTGTCAAGGATGAATAGTTTAATATCGCGTAGTTAGCAAACAAATGCCTAAAGCCAGGAAGTTTACTTTGAAGTGACAAAAACCGGTAGGAAATGTCACATACCGGGAGAATAATTGACCAGAAACCACAACGCAGCCGACAGGAGAGCTGCGGCCCCATTAGACCGCCACCGCATTGTGCTTGCGTGATTACGTCACCAGAAACCTGCAACAGAACATTCAGCACAGTTAGTACGATTCTATTAAAACATTAAGATATTTAGCGAGCAGGAACATAGCCGTCGCGATACAATGAAACCATGCAAGGAGCGGGGGTTTAATACACCAACATAATAAAGAATCATCACGCCAATTTCATTGTGCACGTTATCTCGCTTTCGTATTTAGCTTATCAAACGAACAAATTGCGTACACAAAGCACCGCTATGAAGTTCACATTTGTAATATCTGTCTTAACTGTTTTACATTGCCAAAACCGCTCATTTCCGTACACAAGCCTTACTTTTTAAACACCGTATGGAAGTTTGTGAATATTGATACAGCCAGGAAAAAAAAATAGTGGTTTGTACGTAATCTACAGTGTTTTTGCGGAACATTAATATACATAAAAAATAATCTTGAAGGTACGGGACCTCGCTTGAAAATCTACGGGTAACAGTGAACTGAAAATTACACTAACTGCTCGATACTACTTTGGATAGGAATTTTAGTTGCAATAAAAGCTGCTGCGAACTGCCGAAAATTGCCTTTTAGTTAAATACGTCAAGTACTATATTACCACGGCACATCTTGCACATGCGCAAGTCTGTCATCAAGAAGTAGCCGAAAACCACGCATCACAAAATAATAGATTAAGCTATTAGAAATAACTTTTCCTTGGATAAGTCGGCACGCGTGAATCGTTCAGTTTCAAGAGTTTTGTCAAAATTAGTAACAAATTTGTTAAAAAAAGTCCTCAATTCAAACCGTAAACCCAAACACTGATCACTATATTAACCGAATGAAGGAAGACATGGCACTTCATGTTTCAGGAAATTTCCCACATTCACGAAGCATCTATTCTAAGCCCCAAACCCATTTTTAATTACAAGCGTCCTCGTAAACCACTAAATCTCCGTAATTTGTACATTTCAAACCTTCAAGGGAGGTTTCTGTTTAAACGATTTCAGTTTTAATGGTCTAGCTGCCTTACGTTAATTTACCGGAAACTGAATCACAAATTCTAAACATTATCACTCGCGCTCAATATTACTCTACTACATACGCTGATAATTACCGTACAACAAAGCAGTTCCCTGTACCGTTTCACAACACGCGAACACCAACTTCAAACTGGAAGACTAACGCAGAAGTGCTGTGGCCAGGGTTTATATAACTCCTCTGCCTTACTTGAAAAGATATCCCACTTCACGTAAACATTACACGTGTCGAACTTTTTTGAAACGAAATAACTCGTTAGTTATAAATAATTTGGGGAAAACATAAAACATAAAAATAATTTAATTTAGTTGGTGTCTGTGAAATGTTAATTAACTAATTTATTTAGTT
The DNA here is from genome assembly GCA_003012365.1 of Medauroidea extradentata. Taxonomy (NCBI): domain Eukaryota; kingdom Metazoa; phylum Arthropoda; class Insecta; order Phasmatodea; family Phasmatidae; genus Medauroidea; species Medauroidea extradentata. The sequence goes on from PNEQ01037155.1 coordinate 49,060, forward strand.
GATTTGCAATCACTGAAACGTGTCTTTGTTTCTTACACTCGCAGACGACCAATGGTTTGTTAAACGCTCTTGATCACGAAGTATCTATAAGACAATCATGCTCAGCTGTTTAATTTTGTACCGTTGTCTAATGTCCATTTGGCGAGTCGCGAATAAATTAATAAATTTGGAAACAACAAAATATATACTTTCAGACAATTATTCCTCGTGAGATGAAATAAAAATAATAATTTATTTTTCACAAAATTAGCACTAAAATGCCGAACTAATGAATAATTAAAAGTAGTTTCGTCGTTGATTTTATGAAACCTCCTATGAGCCAAATGATAAATAGTATATTAAAGTTATTTTCTCTGTGCCTGTGCTTGTGCTACTGTTTACACAGATGGATATAAATTACGCTTTTATGACATTTTACTGTAATTACTAACAAATACCATAACACTGTTAGTGTTTATATGTTTTTGTCTCTCCTGAAAAAAATTTGATTTTAACACACCACCACATTTCTAACCAGAGATCAACGTGTACATTTATAACACACAAAAACACAATAACGTTGTACAAAATTAACACTGTTTCTTTTCTTAATACTATTCAAATAAATATTGTTCTTAGTTCTAAGAGTATAACAGTGAATTTAGGCTTTTAGCTGGCACTAAATACTAACAGTTTCTCAGAGTTGTTAAAAAGACCCATAATTTTAAGCAAAGGTTTACAATATGTGGTTTTTGCAAAATAATACGTATTGTACTTTTGGCGTAAAGAATAGTTGGTCTAAATAATGACAGTTAACCAGAATATTATACCACACTTAGCAACCCACTTATTCTACTTTTATTAGTAAATGCAGCCAAGGCATCAGGCTGTGTAGCTAGTGTAGAAGTTCTTGAATACTAGCAGCTTGCATACTTGGTAGATGTTCACACGATACAAGTTTCTCAACTGAGACGAACAATACAGTGTGCACATGTTGTAAGCTTGTGATCAGCTTAGAGTATTCATGCCAGACAACGACAGGCTGTAAATTGTAAATTCCATACAGTGAAAAATAAAGAATAATTGGAGCCTTGCCGTTCCTTGGTTATGTAAATTACTTTTTTAAATGCCTTCATCCAAGTACCACTCCAATTATTTTTTTCTTTCCTTTCAAGAAACATTAGTATCTTAACTTGTTAAAAATATTCCTGCATTAAGAATTATCAGTAGGTATTTGAATCTCAGACTAGTCAAACAAAGAAACGCTTCCTTTACCAAATATATATATAAAAAAAAAAATACCCAGATAGCATGTAAGTTTGCGGCACGCCTGAAATTGACTTGATTTTGGCTTGCCATTACAAGTCCTATTTGGTAAGTTTGATTCAAGCTTGAGTCAAACCTTTTTTTTTTTAAGTTGTATCCTATCTTGTACGAGGCAAGCTTGCTGCAGGCTTGTCACGTGGAGACTAGTTAGCTTGATTCAAACTTACTGGCTTGAAATGACAAGCTTGCAGACTTGTCATGGCAAGCGTGATTCAAGCTTGAATAAAGCTGATTTTTTTTGTATGGGTACCGTGTACTATTTAGAGACAACAATTTAAGCATTGACTTTGAAATGCCAAAAATATCAGGCAAATATGTAATAAAGTGTTAGTCATTTTGTGAATAAGATCACAGTGAAGCAAAAGAAAAACACCATTACATTTCTTGGGTGACATATAATACCGTCAATTAGAGTTCTCATACAAAACAAATTTTGCCAGTACCCAGTACTCTTTGTTTTGTCGTTAGGTAATTTTGTGAAATTTATAACTATGAATATGGTTCTAATAATCTGCATAGCATATTATCACTATACTACAGCGTGGTTTTGATTTTTTGGCTGTGTTCATATGCAAACATACGTGTTTTTAGTATACGTATAACACAGATATTTAAGTATACGATTCAACAAAAATTATCAGTCGTAGGTCTTTGTACAAAAACTCTAGAATTTTACGACAAGCTTGTGGATGTAAGCAAGCATACTTTCTAATTATTTTCATGCCAAAAAGCACACTTTAAATAAAAAAAATTACAGTAATTTTCTCAAATTCATGCACCTTAACTTTTGATTTAAAAATGTTTCAAAATGGATTTTAATCATCAAAGTCGGCTTTTCAATATGTTAAAAAAGTAAAATGACCGCACAAAACTTTTAATTCGTAACTAAAAATAACTTAAATTTTTTATTGCTTATTGATATTTGTCGCATGCGTAGTTATTTAAGTATTTATGCCAACATAGGCTATACAGGATTCATCACCTATAAATCGTCAGGTGTATTTATGCTGATGTTTGTGTGTGCATTGACATTCTGTTTTCTGTGTCGTCGTATGACGTCCCGATTAGGTGAAACGCCGTTTTGTTAGTTGGTCTTTGCCAGTAAATCGTGTAGAAGATTTAATTTCATTTCGATAATCGATAGGGTGGCTTGACTGTAGTAAGTAGCAACAAGTACGTTGAGAATAAAAATGAAATTTAACAGAAAGAAAATCATAGTATTTTTAATTTTTTTCATTTAGCGACAAAGGGACGTAAATGCACCTGAAAACTCATAGGTGATACATCAGGTATAAGTACATTGACTACAAACTTATTCTAAATCTTAGGCAATTTCAATTTATTCCAAGGGACAAGAGGGCTATCCGATGGCTGTGCGGATTGCCAGACAATACAAGTCATTTGATTCCTTTTTTTACTTTTATTTTGATTTTTGCATATATTGGTGTTTGTGGACGCTGTGCATCGGTACATAATATCAATTTGTGTTTCAGAGTAGTCACAATGCATCAATGCAGAATATCTGGACACATGAGCACTCTTGGAAGACTTATTGGACATAATAAAATTAACTTACCTGAACGAGCCGTGTCGCAAGAAAGAATGGATGAAAATATATGTAGGATATGAGTATTCATGGATATACGCCATTGCTTGCGAATGTTGCCAAGTCGCAGATAAACCCACAAAAACATAAAAATACAAAGAAAATAAAAAATGCAACAAAAGTACGAAAAAATTAATTAAAAAAGACCAGCTATGGTCTTTATATGATCTTTCAAAGATCTTATAAAATATATGTTAGGGATGATGCTGGAAAGGGAGGTAGGGAGGTGTGCCTCTCCCTCTAAATGACAGTTACAGTGGCATTTTACATTCACTCTGTTGTAACAATGTGGTTACACATACAAGTTCCAGTTTTGGCATTACTTTATATCATTCACCTCTTTTTTTATATAGCTTGTAAAATAATCAATCTGGCTTTGGCACTAAAGTTAGTATTTTAGAATGTCATCATTAAAACGAGATTTTCACAATCTTCTTTACGAGATTTTCACAATCTTCTTTAAAGTTCTCTAATCGCCGTCAGAGACAGTATTCTGTATTTGAATCTTAGTGTCGTAAAAGCAGCATTCTCTTGAAGGGATATTTTTTTTCTTTTGCTTGCATTATGTTTTTCGAGTTTTGAAGATTACAGATTCTGGCGTGGTATGTAGGGTGTTTTTAATGTTTTATTTTTATAAAGTGAGATTGGCTCATCGCTGGGCGAGTAAGATTCAACTCAAGGGCATATCATTTTTACGAGAGAGAGAGAGAGAGAAAGAAAGGGTTCAAATAAAAAAACTCTGATGAATGTGGCTACCATATTAACGTGACCGGAAAACATAATTTTTACGTTTCAATTTTTATGTTTTAAGCTTTTACTGCTCTTCAGTCAGCAACAAGACGTATAAAACAACATTTCGTTAATTTAAGTTTAGGGTTATGTCGATTACGGCAAATCGTGTTTGTGTTAAGTATTGAGTCAGGT
>PNEQ01037155.1:52994-66879 GCA_003012365.1 Medauroidea extradentata
GTTAATAAGGTAAGCTAATATAGTATATACATGTTCCATGTCCATAATTGCAATGGCATGTGTGGAACTGTTTATAAAAGTAGTCTGAAGAAATATATTGAGTATTATTGTTTTAGTGAACACATTCGAACAAAAACTATATTTCGTGCCCTACAAAATTTGAGAAACATTGCAATGTGCATCTACATGTATAATATTGAAAAATAAAATTTTATTGTTGTAAAAAAATGTGTTCCAATACAAAATTACGTTCCCATTTTTTCTTCGATATAATACTCGCAATTCCGGTAACAACTTCACATTTTAAGCTAAGCCAAATACAAAAACAAGTCACATCTTCCACCAAATTACTACTAGCGCTCGGCGACATGAAGGAGTCACATTTTATTCCTCAGTGTCAAGACCTCTACCTTCTTAGACCGTGGTCAGGTTGAAACCTGATGCAAAATCACATTAGGCATATTTATTCGGTTGAATTGGTAGCACATTTCAAGACCAGAGTATTCGCGACTCCAATAGCAGTAGTGTTTCCAAATGCTCTGCAAACAATATGCCACCGTTTACAGTTTTTGGCTGCCTGAGTAGCGAGAAACGTTACAAGGTTCGTTTACAGGGAGAGGATGTTGTCCGGTAATTTCCGTTTCTGTATAATGCACAGGCTGACCTGGCATTGCAATTTAGAGTGTAAATGTGAAGTAGTTGACGTTGTAACACGCAATTTTCAGATTAGCACATAAAAAAATATCTTTTAATTTGAAACAACATCGCGATAAAGAAAGCTCGCAAGATAATATGCTTGTGTCTTTCTGATGTTAAATGTTTCTTCCAGCACGAAAGTAGTGGTTCCGATTGGCTAAAAATTATTGTTTTCTACTCACGTTGTGGTCAATATATCTGAAATTCTAGTGCTATCTGTGACTAAATTAAAGTAAGAAACAATTTTCAAATAGCAGCCCGACTCGGGTAATTTCGGAAACTAATGTTCATTTTCGCGCTTGCTTGTAAATGCAAATGTTCCGCTGCAAACACAAGTGACCAGCCTATTACCGATTCAATCACGAAAATACGCCTTTTGTTTGCAGTTTGTTTGATACCGCATATGTAATCGAAACCCATTGCTTGAAGTGTTCCCACAACGTAAGCAGCAGTTCAGTGGAAGAGACGGGCTGCTTGAAGCTCTGCCTGCGAAATGGTATGTCTGTCTGAGGACCGTTAATTTATTTATCTATATGTGGACATAATTGTGTAATTCCGTATGTTAGTTGAATAAATTATTTTAAATTATACTATCGGCATTGGGTATAATAATACAATTAATTTATTCAGTAAACCTTTCTGGAACCACGCTCGTAAGTATTAGTAAACATCTTGCGAGTTAAAGGGGGCGGGACCGCCGGCAGAAATTGCAGCTTTCGTAAACTGCAATTATTGTGTTTATGAGACTTCACTAGTTTCAGCTGAATAACTGTAAAGCTCATTTGTATCAAGTCTACGCAATTCAAACTATAATTAGCTCTCTTTCCCTTGCGTCTGTTGAAAAATCTTAGTTTAGTGTAACGTTCGTGCGAATCTGTCAAACCTTGAAAAGTTTAGAGAACATAAATAATGAATTTAAATCATTACTTCTGGCATTTGTGTTTCGTAACTTGCCGTGCATCTCCAAGCAGTTTTCACTGTAGTACGGTAAGCGGGCGTGTTTGCTTGTTTGTTTTATTGCATCCGTACGATATTTTTCCGTACATTTTGTATAAAGGTATTGGACAAGTCATATAAATTCCGTAATATAAAGTTATACGTCTACGTACAAGATATCAAATAATTTAATAATATTCATTCTTCACGACTATAACTTTTCAGTTGTCATTGGTTGGTGGAGATATTAAAAAAAAAAAAAAAATTACTTGCGATTTATTCAAAATATTGAATGTCCACATGTGATTACATTAATATTTACTCACTCAAAAAAAAAAAAATAAAAATTGCATAAATGTAACCCACATGCGGTGTGGCAAGTAAACTTGTAAAATAGATGTGAGTGTGATTTAGTTAAGTCTGGTGTGTATTTTTTCTTATTCATTTTAGTAACATTTTTGTAGCTACAGAATCTGGTGGTGAAAGTAAATGTTTGTAAATGACAATTGAGACTTCTCAACTGTAAATAAACGATTCAAGTGCTAATTTGTTAAAGTACGGTACACACTAAGTTTATGTAAAATGTGTGTTGGGTAGAGCAGGGTAATTTTGGAAGTACGAACTCTAATTTGCATCGTAGCCTTGAATCCCTATTTGTGCGTGAATCGGACTATGTAACTTCGTTTTTTATAAACCGGGTTAATATTTTTAGTAAAAATATATTTTTGTAGAACTTTTTTTTTTCCTTCAGAAATCGTACGTTTTTTTCGGAGTTTCTATCTGTAGTGGACGGAGTGCAGAATCATTTAAATCATGATAATTAATAAGGGAGGAGGCAATTCTTTTTTTATTAAATTCATTAAAACAATTGTAAAACAATGCGGTCCATAACCGGTGATACTGAAAACCCTTCCTTAGAAAAATAGGAACACTTTGTCTTCATTTGGTGTTATATATTTAATTACGGCATGTAAAATGTCGTGGGTTGGGTCGTAACAGAAAATGTACAAGTGACTTACTACCGACTGAATCTGAAGAAAACCTCTTAGTAATTATTACAACAAATCATAAGCTCACGCCTGTGTATGTACTCTCTTTAAAAAAAAAAAAAAAAAAAGTGGCCATTGTTCACACCCACCATTTAATTTAAATAATTATACTCTCCGAAAAAAAAATCCTAGAAATAAATTAATGTTAAGCCAACCAATTGCAAGTTAATTCATTATTACTATTGCTTGAGAAAATATATTTGATTTTTATTGAGGAAAAAGTTGGGTTGTAGTTAAGGCGCCCGCCTGGTGGTCGTGCGTGTGTGTGTTTGTGTGAGTGAGGTGCGGCGCCAAGGGCGATGTTGACCGGCTCATCTGGCGCGGTATCACCTCTACTGCAAGACAAGAAACGGCTTGCAGTGGTATCGTAGATCTCTCCCCTGACTGAGACTTTCAGTGCTGACCGCATATTTTTATTGGTGGAAAGTTTTAAGCAAAATCCAATACACCTTTCTATCGTAGTTTCACACGAATCCCGCGAGTACTTGTTTAGATATAATATATTTAAAAAGCCATTTTGATGGGGCTACGAAATTATATTTATAATTATCGTGATGTTTTGAAACTGTTGTTTCGAAATCGTTTATTAAAGTGTTTCTTTTTCGTTAAAGCTCACATTAGCAATACTGCGAGACGTTTTAATATAAAGTTCTGCTAGCACTCTGCAAGGCTGTGTACTGTACAAGGCAGGCCGGCGGACGCGTAGTGCATTCGGATGTGACGCTTCCTAATGTTCAGATACTTTGACAAGTGAAGATATCTTCTGGAATATTTTCACAACGGAGTTCACTGCAGGGTGTATACTGCCACGCCAACGAGCGAGGCAGAACCTTGTAGAGACAAGCCGTGACAAATTAAAATGACTAACTAGAAACAGATTTTTATATAGCGGTGTCGTGTAAATGAATTTTCAGAGTACACTACACAAGTTTATTGCAGTGATCATACAGCGATGAAAATGCAAGTGAACAAAAAAAGTGAAGTTGTATAAATGAAAGTAGCTAAACAGTTTTATCTCGCTGCCGAAATTTCGGGGTTTCGGCGATGTATAGTCTGACCATACGTAATAGAGCAGTTGACGGCCATAAATTGCCACCATAAGTACTGTAAGCTCTGAGTCACTGGCGTGTATGTATTTTCTTCGTACACATCATATGCGCTACAGTAACACAGTAGCAATCACATTACTTTCGTTACTACAGCCCAGTTCACTCCGAAAATATAAACTATGTTAATTACAAAATGTTTGATACAAAAATTCTAAGCTAAGGTTCACTATTTTATAGCAATGTTGATAGCAAATGTGATATTAACAATGTTTAAAACACCAATGTTACTAACCAACTTGCAAGAATGATGAACGGAAGTTAATAGCAATTTTATTGACAAATATGCCTACAACATTGTTGATAACATTGCCAGTAACATTTATTACCAACATCGTTTGATCTAGACTGCCTTAGAATAGGTCGGGAAAATAAATGTTATCAACAGTGTCAGGGTCGGATTTTAAGCTTTTTGGTGCCCTAGGCCCATCAGTCTAAGCGTCCTCGCAGCCTCGGTTTTCCATCCTTCTTTAACAACTGGCATCCTTTCCCTGTTTTAAGTACCATATTATTTAAAATTGCTCTGTCGTCTCGCTGCCCATAATAATAGCAATAAAACAAACATAGGTCAGGTTTGTTATAACACCGTTATTTTAAAATATACTCCATTTCATATGAGTTTGGATAAATCTGACAGCAACTTATGGGCAATAATTGGTAATATTTGGTTATTTTTGTCACTACACAAGACAAACTTTGCAGTACAAATTCTGAAATGGACATTTCAGGTTCATTTTAGAGCTAAAAATGTATTGCATTGTGCAACAAATAGCAAAATACTAAAAAATTATTGCCCATAAGTTTGCCAGATTTATCCAAACTTATATGAGAAAAAAATATAAATAGCTGGATTGGCCATAGAACAGATAAAACTAATAGAGACAGCGTAAGTCAACTACACCAAAAGTAAAGCCAACGAAAATTTATTTACTCGTTGCCACATCGGTACTTTTAAAAATAAGGATGGAAAGTTCTTCACATGATCTCCTCATTAAAAGTGCGCCCTTGTGAAAGTTGCGCCCTAGGCGTGGGCCTAGTGATAAATCCGGCCCTGAACAGTGTTGGTGACAAAGTTATTAACATTATTCCGAAATTCATAATTTTTGTTGCTAGCAAATGTTTTCAATAAAATTTTGGTAACAAATGTTAACACATTTTTTTATAAATATTTATAAAGTTAATAACAGAATGTTGGCAACAATGTTAACATGTCAACAATTTTCAAGCATTTTTACAATATTGTTAATTATTGTTGAAAACACGTGTTAGTAGTGTTATCGTTGGATTCTGAGCTGGCGCGCGTACTGTAAGCAGCTGCTTTAGCCACAAAACGACTTTCATTGTTTACACAATCAAACCACCACATACGTCACTTTGATACTTAATTGAGCCGTTTGACCATTTGGTACACCAAAATTTCCAGTCTGAATACGGCATAAATGTTGCTGGATTCTCTTGTTTGGTTTTTATCACGGCACTTTTCTACACAAGTCATTTAATTCTAGCTTAAGGTGTAAACTAGTAAACTATTTTAATGTCTTCGATACAGTTTTGAACATATTTTTTTGAAGCTACGAATAATTTTCTTCTCTTTCCTTAAATAATATTTCGTTTTAATGTTTTTCTGCGTTCACAATTTTATTGTTGTAAATATTAACTGGAAGTTCGAAATGTCTTCTTTCAGGCTCGGTTATTCTTAGTCCATGTACCGGTTTGCGACGAATCAAGAATTGAATAGTAAAACAATATACTTTATTTACCTTTAGTAAAACTGGGCTGGTTTGCTGAACAAGTTGATTGAATGGTATTGTCTGAATCGGCCTCGACATACTGTAGTTTTATTCCTCGTTCCAATTTACTGCGCATGGTGATGTGACTGTACACAGTCGCATCACCATGAGAACGAAGTCGCAGAAGAATAATTTTGAGAGCGATCTACCGCAATGAAGTAACAACAAAATTAAAACACCACAGGAAGTTGACCTTGAGACTGAAAATTAATTTGAGATAAATCCTTCAACGAACCACCAAGGCGATCAGGGTTCGATTTCCGGCGGGATCGGTCCCCGGATTTTCGCATGTAGGTATATATAGTTCCGGACGATGCCGTTGGTCGGCGGGTTTTCTCGGGGATCTCCCGTTTCCCACGCCCTTTCATTCCAGCGCTGGTCCTTACTCACTTCTTGTCGCCACTAACCAGCGCTCAAGTTGAGCGTTATCGGCTCAATATCCTCGATGTTAGTACTGAGAAATATCTCACTCAATTCTAAAACGAAAGGTTAAGCTGGACAAAAAGTAACGTTATTTTATTACTGTATTTTATAGAAATAATTTCGTATGTTTATACAGTTGTAGACAACGCGTATTGATTAAACAGAACTCAGAAATTTTGTATTATTCCTACTTATTCTGCAACAATTGTTTACGAGTGAAATGATTGTTTCGCAACAGATTGCAGTACAGAACAAGGAGTTTTTTCTTTTGTCTTTTGACGGCTGTAGAATGAAATGGCATGTTGATTACTGGTTGCCGGAACCAATTTTTTTTTTAGTAATAATAAAATTTACGTCACGCTTAAGAAGCTGCAGTGAATTATAACCTCTTCCTTTCCACGTCTTACAGACATGCCTACCTACCATAATACGAGATAGCCGCATACAAGCGTAACCAAATGTGGCCATTGCAGTTTAATACACAGCCAGTGATTTTATTAATTTTAAGCGTTGACTTTTAGCAGATAGTCTTTCTTCCACCACGCTTACCTCATTAGACGTATTCATTTTCATATATTCGGCCAGTCACACGTTTACAACAAACGTATGTTAATACGCGCTGTTCGTACACAATGTACTTAGCATTCGGGCATAGTATACCAGTGTAGTGAAGTACATTATTGTCGTAAATGTCACTGTGAGAGTGTACACAAAACATACACTATACACGCGCGTGCCATAAAAATTAAAATAAAATTCCAGTTTAAAACGAACCTTATCCAAGAGGAAACTCCTGTTCGAAGATGACAATAAATTGAGTTTTCTGGAGCGCGCTGCCTATATAGACCAACAAGCAACATTTTCGAGCAACTAGTTGCTCAGCACGGCTTTCTGAGAACACTTATTTTTTTACGGCTTACACCCGTGAGAAACCTTTGCCCTTCTTTGGAGCAGAGACCAGAGATTACTTTATTTGAGTAGCACGATGACATTTCCCTCATGTGCTATCAGTTGGTCCATGCAAGCAGTTGCGTACAAGACCAACAGAGCAATGACTCATTCGACCCAGGAACCGTTTGATAATTCATTACTCATATTGACCGTTTCCAGAAAAAAATGTAATGAACCCATGGATGAGTAAATAAATTATGATGTCAGTGTTTCACAAATACGGCATGTGGCAACTGAAATCACGTGGGCCTACTAAATAGATTGTACGGTTAAGTGTAAAAAAAGTACCCTACGAAACGTGGCGGTTTGTTTACAGAGAAAATGGATGTTTGATAGCTGGGCCATGCATAATAAGAGGTAAAATTCCATTGTGTATAAGCGAAGTGTATTGTATTACGTGTACGGGAAATTACGTGCAGTGAATTTAGGTCACTCTAAAAAATAGTTTGTGAATTTACCACACGCGCGTATAGGAGCGCTAAGAAAGTAGGTATGATAGAATAGTTTCCCAGACATCCATGGTAGCACTCCTAAACCTTTTTATGAAACAGTCAAATGCATAATAAAGTTACCAGACTTGTATTGTAACAAGTGTAAATGTTTACATATTTACAAGACGAAGTATGGTAACTGTACCAAACCAGGTCTGGGATAATAACTTCCTAAACATTAACGGAAGTTTTTTTACAGCGTAATTACGGGAAATAACGTCAAATAATTGTGGAAAAGTACCTGTTAAATGCAAGTAAAATATTACTCACACAATAAGTTGTATTTCTTCTCAATTTAAGTAAGAAAACTTGGACCTATTTGTAAAAAAATCGTGCGTATCATCTTAAACATGGCAATACATATTTAATACAACAACTTATAGTGAGAGTTACAATCGAAGCACTACACCTAGCACTAAGTGTACGCTAACTACTGCAACACAGTGGGTTTTTGATAAATACTACCTCTCAAATACATATCACTGTAAGAAAAGTATTATTGTAGTTGTCAGACTTTTGTTAAAATAGGAACAACGGTCCAGTTTGACTGTCAGTACTATCTGGAGTCTCGTTGGCTTACTTCTAGAACCTCGCAAGTCCAGATTTGGCAAATTTTGTATTCCAGGTGAATTTGGTGTAATTTTCATGGCGCTTCTAGTGTTAAAATCTGATAAATCTACTGTGTATAAGCTTTCTTCTATGCTAAAATTAATAAACCTCGTATCTGTAGTGTAGCATGACTACGAAGATTTTCTTTTTGCTCTTCTGTAAAATTTTCTGAAGTGGACTTGCGAGGTTTTAGAAGTAAGCTAACGCTATACAACAATCTCTTCTGTATAAGCAACAGTATGTTCTGTAAAATGTATATGCTCTTTGCTCCTTCTGCAGAACGTACATGTCACTTCTGCAGAACGTACACGTCACTTCTGCAGAACGTACACGTCACTTCTGCAGAACGTACACGTCACTTCTGCAGAACGTACACGTCACTTCTGCAGAACGTGCACGTCACTTCTGCAGAACGTGCACGTCACTTCTGCAGAACGTGCACGTCACTTCTGCAGAACGTGCACGTCACTTCTGCAGAACGTGCACGTCACTTCTGCAGAACGTGCACGTCACTTCTGCAGAACATATTGTTATAGAAACCGTCTAGATATTACCTACACCAACAAACATAACTGTTCTCTATTTTAACGTAAGTATGGTTAATTAAAAATAATACTTTTATTCCAGTGACGTTGCTCTTATAAGTTCTTATCATGGCGTCTTGTTTCGAAAGTTATATTGAGCTTTTATTTAGTTCGAAAAAGGTTCTGCGGTTTTCGCAAGATAGTTTCCCCTCACGTGTTCGTGACATTTCACCGTCGTATGTGAATTGTTACTGTACAGTGCGGTAATTTTATGTAAGGGGAATTTTGCTATACAAATTAGTGAATATTACCTTACGCACACCAAATTGACTTTCTGTAACTTGTGTTTTCCTATACCATTCGTCCAATTCCGATGAAACTTTAGTGAGTTTTGCATGCGGCCGCGAAGATTTCTGACAAAAAATACATACAAGAGGTATGGACAAATAGGGGGGGGGGGATGGAGGCAGAACAGGTTTTTTTTTTTTTTAAAGCGTTTCTAAAACCGTCATTATTTGTATTATTTAGAATGTTGAAATCTGCATTGTTTCTGAAATTATTATTTTTTAATATTAGTTCTTTCTAGCGTAATTCGTCATTTTTAATATTATTAGAATCAATATTATTACTAACGTGAAATATTACAAATGAAGGCGTATTTTCACTCCTACACTTTTTGAAAGATTCTGCGCCAACATTTCCGTACCTAAACAGGATTTTAAAAAACGCTCATTTTTGGCAGCGTAAATGAACGTTTGATATACATGGCGGACCAGTAATGGTTATAGTAATTATGTTCTTTTGTTTGCAAGCTCTGCCCCGTGCACAGCTGGATTTTTTATTTATTGTGTCTGCTAAGTTATCGTGGTTCACCATGACTCATAGCTAAGTCCCCAATTTACGTCATACCACTTTATTTCGGGTTGACGTCGCTAATGTTTGGGTACCCATTTTAAAATTAAAGTAGTCGCCGGTTCTGAGAAATGTTAGTCATCATCATTAATCAATTTTTGTAATAAAAACCGTGAAAAGGAAGAAATATTCAGTTTAACTGCAACGCACAAGATTCTGAAAACTTAAAAGTACGCCGAAGCTTTGCGAGAGTTGCGCCAAAACAAAAGCGCTATGTCGATACTACGAATGAAAATTCCCGACGACACGACCGAAACATTGTAACTCAGTGGTCAAACCACCTAATTTTCACATGTGGGAATCATGCTTAACTATGCCGCTAGTCGGCGGGTTTTCGCGGGGAACTTTCTGCCTTTACCGGGCACTTTTCATTCCTTCTTATTAAATTTCGTATTCTGATGTTGGGAGGCTTTGTAGGGGCCATTCCTACCAACTATGGACGTCTTCGGAAAAATTTGGTTCTCTTCTCTTTAAGGCGGCCGTCTACCTCACGCTTCAAATGCGTTGCAGTGTGTTCGTAAACTGGTTTTTTCTACGAAAATATTCCGGGTGTGTCCTTTGTGTCAACGTACGAAAAGAAAACAAACTTCAAACAAGGTCAGAACCTCATTGTTAAGACGCCTCGCTCATTAAAAACACTGTTTCTAAGCCCTCCAAAATGGCTAAAAACTGCCTTTTTCAGACTTCCGTACTTCAAAATGTACTAGCCGGATGTATGTGAAACTCAGTTTTCGACCTACACTGAACTTAGTTGCTGACTTTGCACAAATAAAATTATATGGTCACACCAAATGTCCCATAGTAAAAACCGTTCGGCGGGAAGCTTGCAGGCTAGTTCAGCGCTCGGCTCGTTGAGGCGACGCGGCATTTGATGCGTGCTTCAAGGTCGACCTTACTGCTCCGTCGCTTCTGAGCCTCTCACGCGCGGGTAGGCGACGCCCTTAATGTTTAATTGCAGTACATGGTGAACATTATGAACGAGAAGAATTGGTTACAGGAGTACCAACATGGTTTAGACAGGGTTAATCATGAGAGACTCGGTTGGCAGGTAATCGATGAGGGGAAGCACGTAGATGCCTGCTTCATAGACTTTGGAAAGGCATTTGACAAGGTGTCCCATGGGAAGTTTATATATAACGTAGATCTGCAAGAGAAAAAGTTTTTGGTAAAATGGATTGGGGGACTTCCTCAGGAATGTAGGCAGGGGGTGAAAGTGGGGTATGCAATGTTAGTACTGCACTGAAGTGTATTGTGCCCTCGGTTATTCACCATAGTGGTGAATGACCTGGGATTCAGGATTACAATAAAAATAATATTGTTTGTGGAAGACTGTGTGGTATACACAGCACGGAGGTAGGCAGTGGAAACAACTTGCAGGCAGATATTGATAGGCTGTGATCTTGGACAGAGGAGAAGAGAATGAAAATTAATGTGCGTAAGACCAAGTTGGTGAGGTTTACTAGAAAAAGAATGGCGAGCAGAGATGAAACCACAGAATATAGGTACCTAGGGTTGTGTTACAGGCTGATCTGAGGTGGACAAAACAGGTAAAAAGAGTGGTTAAAAAGGAAAGAAGGGCTTTGGGTCTATTGGAAAGGGAGTTAGTGGTGAAGTGAAGGAGAAGGTATATTGCACAATGGTTCGGCCAATTTTGCAGTACGCAGCCGCAGAGTGGGATCCATACGTGGAGGTGGAGTATAAATGGGCGTTACAGACTGAAATTTATTATTGACGGTTTAAACGGTAGCCAATACATAATATCGACTGAAAAGTCGATAGTTTTTAGTCTACTACCTACTTTTTTACCTTAAATTGTACAGTGGGCTAAAGTGTTGGCAGTGAGCAACAGTAATTCAATGTGCACTGCCTCAGAACACGTTAATACTGTAGAACGACTGAAATACAGAACATAAAAGTACATTATGGCAGCATTTAACGTTCGAATTAGATTTACCTTTCCACTAATTTAGCAATTTCAGTAGTTACAATTTAACAAATTCATATGGATATAAAATGTATTTCTAAAAAATTTAATAAATGTTTAAAAAATAATACATGAACATTATCTGACAGTGCTTATGCAACAAAATTTCTTGATTTGTATAGTTGGGAAACACGTTAGTTGCAGTATTCTAAATAAAAGAGGCTTAAGAGAGTAATGAATCACCAGTTATAATTCAACATGCATACATACATAATAAAACACATTGTTAACATTTAAAATTTTCCTTATTGTAATATAAAACATGTTTCATCATTATTACTATTATTATTATTCTATATTAATGTTCAAAAATATCATTATGTTAAGCAGTTTAGATTTAATGTTGCTTCTGTGATCTGACTTTATTAATCCAACTTTAGATAACACCCTCTCTGAAGGAATTGATGTTGCTGAGATATAAAAATATGTATTTCAAAACAATGTCAAAGAATTGAGGCATGGCATTTTTTCTTCTCCGGTACTCTACTGGACAACTTCTATGTTCACAAGGATCATCCAGATACTGTCTGAGTACAATAGCAGCAATACTTGTCAGGGTGGTTGTATTTTTTAAATACAACACTCAAGTGTCAAGAATGTCCCAAAGTTCACAGTCCACGACACTGCTGGCTTGAAAGTATTATTATTATTATTATTATTATTATTATTATTATTATTAGTATTATTTTAACTTTTTTTTGCATAAACTATAGCCACACGTTTGCTAAATTTTTCCTGTTCAGTTCGGACAAATAATTCTACTCTTATCGTAGTAACTAAACCTTGAAATATTCTAGAGTATATTTATTAAATCCTTCAATATTTTTGTAATCAACACGGTAAGATTACTATATAAATTTAAACTAACAAGAGCAAAAAATGTAATTACTACACAGTGCAGTCATCACTGAACTAAATGAAAAACAGTTGTTAAGTTGTAAGACACAAGATGTGACTGAAAACATTAGGAAGGAAAAGGCGACTGGAAACAGTCGATGTGAAAGTATATAGGCTGGGAAGGAGGGTGATGAGGGTAGTTGTCCAATATGGCAGAGGCAGACAAAAGTACAGAGCCCATCATCAAGCAAGTTCCACCCTCTCACAAAGGCCACCTTTCCCCACCCCCTGTTGTTTAGGGCCATTGTAAAATTTATGGCAGGGAAGGAAGGCACTTCATGGGGTTCATGAATGGTCACTTTGTTCAAGTTAAAGGACCCAGGCAGACACTGAAAGACAATAAAGAAATGAATTCAGTCTAATATGTTTTCATAGTAGTCGGAACCAATAGTGAAATACTATCGACTAAATCAATAGTGAACATTCAATAGTGCCCATCTCTAAGGTGGAGGTACAAGAACTAGGGAAGATGCAGAGAAGGGCAGGGAGGTGGGTGATGAACAAATGGAAAAGGCAGTGTCAGGCTGGTGAGGAGGAAAGTTACTTTAGATCTACAGTGATGATGAAGGAAATGTGATCGAAACCTCTGAAGGACATGAGGAGAATAATAGAAAGGTTGGTCAGGATGTACTAGGTGATGAATGGTGAGGGTGGATGGGAAAGGTTGCTCTGCAAGCTAAGGAATCATTTAAGGGAAGAGGAATCAATAGTGAAAAGAGAATGGAGAGGGGTAGACAGTATATGCTTGTTAGGACGGTGAGGAAGTGGAATGTTCTGCAGGATGAGTCGGTGACTTGAGAGGGGCTGGAAGGTTTAAGAGACGACTGGAAGGATGGGGAAGAGTCCACTCGCCACCGGGTGGTAGCTCAATTGCGAGGATAAACTACTTAGTTATTATCTCTCTTTATGAGATCCCTGGCCTTGGACATATGTGAGCAATGGCGCACTTGGCAAAACAAGACAGCCCCCTAAGATAAGTCTCTAGTAAGGTTTCAACTGTAAAATCCATTAGCATGTGTATACTTGTGCACATGTAAATAACTGTTCTGGGAATACAAATTTTCTCAAGAAAATTAAAACTGTTTATAGTCTGCATATACCAGATTTGTGTTTAGTCCTACCAATTTTCTTTACAGAGGGGGAAAAGTGATGAAATAGCGAATAAACAGAATTTTTTGGGTATTACTGCTCTGTCTTCATAGACACTGCATACCTTAGAGCCTTGACTAGAGCTAGGATAGGAATTTACATGTTAAATTATATTCAAGGGGCATGGTCAGTTGTCAAAAGATCATACAGACAAAAATATTGCAACTGGAATAAAAATTAAGGAAAAAAAATTAGGTGTTTTAAAGTGTTTTTTTTCTAATGAGAATACAGTACTTACTTGCTCACTGTTTTAAAATAATAAACATAAATGTATTTTTTCAGGAACTAAATACACATTTGCCTGAACAGGAATGTAAAAATACTTAACAGAATTATTCCTAGTGCATTTGGAAATGACTTAATTCCGA
>PNEQ01037155.1:66979-90958 GCA_003012365.1 Medauroidea extradentata
TTTTTTTTTTTTTTTTTTTTTTTTTTTTTTTTTTTTTTTTTTTTTTTTTTTTTTTTTTTTTTTTTTTTTTTTTTTTTTTTTTTTTTTTTTTTTTTTTTAGTTTACACAAATTAAAGAATGAACAGCACTCTTAAGTACAGATCAATAATAAATTATAGTCACAATTTTTTTGATTCAGTAGAGTAGAGGAAGATTAGCTAAGAAATTTTCAAAACTGAAATATCAAAACACATTAGTATATCTTAAAAATCATACTTTGTTTTGGGCAGAGAAAAATTAAAATTTTTCGTGTGCCTATATTGTACTGTATTTATACATTGTTGCTCAATATTCCTATGTTAGGATTTTAGAGAGAAAATTTATTTTTTCATGTGTGACTTTTATATTTGTGGGAGCATGAAGTACAATGCCAATGTAATTATTATGTGTCATAATGTCAGTATTCTGTAGTTACATACTAACAATGTAGCATTGAAAAACTATGACATATCTGTAGCAACATAATGTATATTCACTGCTAGTGATGCCCTAAGTATGGCATCTGTACGTCAGCTAGATTGTCAGTTTTTTTTTTCACTTTTGAACAATATTTATTACAATAAAAAATACTAAAAATTTCAAGATTTCATGGAATTAATATCAAGTAATTTATGTAGTTACTTTGTAACATAAACTATGCACAAGAACATACATGGCAGTACTTGACAGTAGAAAACACAAAAGGATTAACACATTCCTGTGCGGAAGTGTGGTCGTGACATTTTGCTGGCTACGCCTGCTTCATCAGGCAACGAGTGAAAGCAAACTTGCTGTATGACGAAGCCGGCCTTTCTGTGTGCGTTTAATTACAGTCGTATAAGTATTTGCGCATCTTACATTAAAAATGTAATTACTACTAGCCTAGCTGCCCTTTCCCATTACATTATAAAAATTTTTTCCAAGTGTTTAATGTTTAAAAAAAAAAAAAAAACCTAATTTACTTAATTTGGATATCAAAATATTTGTAACATAAAATATATTAACGGTGACATTTACATTTTACATTCTGCACATAACAATTTATAAAATAAATTTTTCAAAATATAATTTTATATTGTTTATGCAGTAGACACATGACATTTTAAACTGTGGAAGCCGTTAAGTTAGAACCATCCTTTATAATATGACCATTAAGTTTATGACAACCTGCTGTGCCGTGATGCAAAGATTTGTAATAAATGTAACAACCACTTTTCCCTGTACCATGTTTAATAAAGACTTTCCTGATTTAAAACCAGCCGTCAACAGCACATGGCCCGGTCGGGTTGAAGTCAGAACATACTCAACACCAGAAATATTCAGAGAATCGCTATTTCTCGATCAAAATGTCAGTTCAAAGAAACTTAAGAGTAGAGTCCCAATTAGTAGAATCTCCCATCTCACCCTGGTTCATCATGTTAGGTTAAAGTACAATGTCGAGCAGACTGGAATACTCGATCATTAATAAAATCTGAAATACTCATCAATGTTCAACGAGATTTTTTTGCTTAGTAGATATTTTATCGGCGGACGTTTATTTATATAGTACTATGTGGTAGTATGCTTTACTTTTGAGTAAAAATTAAAAAACTTTTTTTTAGAAAAATAAAGGCTTGAAACCACAAAAATCTACAAAAATAGAAAATTATAATTTTTAAAAAATTTTTAATATTGTATTATCTAGGCCTCTTATAATAATCAAATTTCAAAAATATACAAATTTTCATTTGAAAATAATTTTAACATCCGTAAACCTCTCGCGCAGAAATTTTCAGATAGTGCAAGTATTTTCTCAAATCAAAATGTATTTTTTTAATTCGGTCATTATAGAGGCATGGATATTATATTAAAAATTATAAAAATTAGTTTTCCATTTTTGTAGATTTTGTGGATCCAAGCCCTTATTTTTCTATAAACAGTTGTTATTTTTTTTACTCGAAAGTAAAGCATACTACCGCATAGTGCTATATGAATAAATGTCAACTGGTAAAATACCTGAAACAGTTCATTGGCAACATGCCATCACTTGAGGGGCTGAGATTCATGTGGTGTAAGTCACAATTATTTAGTAGTATCGTTTTTATTCATATTTCCCAAAAGAATATTCTGCAACAAATATTTCACTCAACTAAATTTCTGAATTCCAGTTGAGAATTGCAAGAATGTACTGCATTTTGCATGAGATTACAAAAAAAGTCTGAGGAAACTATTTTAACTGACTTACCACCACCATAAATCTAAGCCCCTCATTTGTTACCTGTAAACATTTATGCAAACTAAGTGTTCAACTATGGTACCAGCTTATTAATATCATACGTTGGTATCTTAACATGTAATTAACATCTTGGAAGCCAATATCCAACCTAGTAGCGTAGAAGTTAATCTTCTCCCTTTTATTAATTACTATTTCATTTTTTGATGTTAATCGTTCCCACATTTTGCACATGCTTTTCTTCTTCCCATTTCCTGATTTTAAATTAGAAATTTGCAAATTTTTATTGCAGCGTTTCCTGCATAACAATTTTGAGTTGCCCGAAAAGTACAAAAAAAAAAAGTGTTCCATTGCATTTGACTTGACCCACTGAAGGTGATTTCAGTAAAAATCTACACACATAATTTTGCAGCACTGTATGTGTGCATATTTGATCCTTGCCAGAGATGAAATAATTACCCGTTGAAATGTAGTAAGCACTAGACTAGGAGGTTTCAACAGACCATTTGAAGTATAAAGTTTGCAAGTAAAATTACATTATAATATGTAACAAAAACTTTTATTCACATACAAATCAAACAAAACCAGACACATAAAAAAAAAAAAAAATTGTTTGTCTTGCTATGAACACTGCAATCTTCTGGTAAACTTGAGAATGACGAGATGTTCCCCTCTGATCTTCCTGTCTTTCAAAACAGTCATTTCAAAACCTAAACTGTTCATAACTTGCTCAATCTCAGCTGGCTTGTTCTCCATTATCACTAGCAAATAAAACACTCCCTGTTCTGACAGAAGGAGAGGCACATTAGGAAATAAGCAATCCATCACCTAAAACAAGAAACATTGCATAAGAAGATTGTCCAAAGCTACGAGAACTGACACAGCACTCCATAATAATAATAATAATAATAATAATAATAATAATAATAATAATAATAAAAGCCCATAAAAAGCTGTAAAGTTTCCCAAGTAATCTGCTGTAATTATTAAATTTGAAATACCTAAACTACAAGAAGCAGTGATTTTAAAAGTCTGCAGCAGCATACTTTGAGGCCATCAAGGCAATGTAAAAAACACATGGAATATGAACACAACACTTGAAACATAAAAACAAAAATAAATTCTGATATACAGTAGAACCCTGTTATAACATTTCTGGATATAACATTTTCCTGCATATTACATCACTTTTATTTGGTCCCACCATTTTTACATAAAGCATAATGCTTTCATTTCCTGCTTATAACAACACTGGTAGTTTCATTTCCTGCATATAACATCACTTTTTTCTCAGACAATAAACAATAACCAAAACTTGGGTAAAATTTTTCTTAACTCTATTATTTTTAATAAATGTACTAAGCTGTAGACTAAAAATATCTGTAAAAAAGCAAATTAATGTCTGGGAATGTATCATAAGTGTACATTACAGTGATATTAAAAACTGATCCTGAAGATGACGATCATGAACTTTCGAAGACAAGTGGGAAAGCCTCAATTATACACACAGTATAGGCCTATGTATTCATCATGTTTATGATAGCACAGTAACTATAGCTGCATTTAATCTCATTATAGACTTATTTACTGTACATAAACTATCACATTTTAAGTTACTTTTGTGTAATATCCTTTTACTGGTGTAAAAAATATTGATTCCTGCTTATAACATTTTCCTGCATATAACACTTTTTTTCACAGATCCTTTGAAAAACGTTATAACAGGGTTCTACTGTACTTGATACAAAATGATGGGGTTTGTTTTGTCAACTACGTGTGTCTGTAAACTCGTAGTGAACTTTTGTCCGGTCACAGGAAAGCTACAAAAGATAGTAGAAATGGGAAATGTGCACCAAATAAAAGGAAAACTATGAAAGTTTTGGTAGTATGATGACCACGTGCTACTGCACACACGTTGACGATGCAACACCATGAAAACTGCGCAGCAGCGGACCAGCAGTGTACCATGAATTTACGGACACTGTATATACAGAATGATTTAAAACATTAGGACAAACTATGTTGGAAGGGAAGGGGGGTTTATCCGTTATGAAAAATTAATAGTGCAACTAATAGTCTCACAAAAATATTACAAGAAATATTCACCCTTGAAAATGAAAAAATTATTTTTACAAAGTATCGAAAACTACTTCAAAATAAACATATTGCATATGCTGATTACATCTTAAAATTGTAAAAAACCAATCGAGGTGTCTCCCTTTCATGAAAATGAAGAAAGTCAAGAACCAGAGAAAAGTGAAAATTTATTGGACTCATCAGAACCTACAGACCAAAAGAAACATGTACTGTACCATATTCCACCAGTGAACTCTACAAGCAACTGTTAAGCCTAAAGTGAGGGGTCGGAGATTAGGGAAGTTTTTGGCCAGCTTCGATGCCGGAATGACGCGATTTTCTCAGAGCATCGCTAGCTTCGTTAAAGCTAGTGCCATCCTAGTAATTTTTGTTAGTTTTTGAAGGCCAAAAACGTAAGTGAAGGCTAGGATGGCCGTGGGCATATTTATACGAGTCCACAAGACCTCTAATAATTTATATGAGTGAACAAGAAAGAAACTGTTGACCCTAGTATGACGCCATCACCACTTTCGGACGTAAGCGAGGACTGGTATGACGCCGATCTTTTCATACTTCAGATGTTTCAAACTATTTTCTACCAGCTAAATTAATGTTTTATTTCTTTCTTGGACTTTTGAAATTCCAGTGTTATAAAGATTTTAGATTTCTTTTGGAATGGCTATTAAAATATACTCCTCAGTCTTGAGTTTTCCTAGAAGCTCTTTGCCTACTACTCGGGAGAGTTAGAGTATAGCCGCAGACAATTTTAATATTTATCTAGCCAAGAGATAATGTGTGTTTGAAGCTATATAAGAACATTGAGTAGCCAGACGGACAATCGCAGTAACGGAATTTTATTTGCTTAATTAATTACGTTATTTGCCAGCAATTATGGATTTTAATTGGTCTTGATCTAATATAAATATATTGCAACACATTTTTTTAAATTTTCGTGAAGTATTTTTTTTTTTTTTTTTTTTTTTTTTTTTTTTTTTTTTTTTTTTTTTTTTTTTTTTTTTTTTTTTTTTTTTTTTTTTTTTTTTTTTTTTTTTTTTTTTTTTTTTTTTTTTTAAAGCTATTTATGATTTGTCAAGGATGTGGTAATACAAAATTAAGGCTCATAACTACCTTACTCTACTTATGTTTTGTCAGCTAAATAAATTATTTTTCAGTATTTTCCATGATCCCAGAATCCTAAATAAGTTAATGGTTTAAAATTTTAGACACTGAATGAATTATTTCTGGTTGTTTACATTGGTTTAGGTCTTTAAGTAATTTTTATTCCAAGGTTGGCATAAGTGCTCTGCACATGTACTCAGGGTTCCAGACAGGAGCATCACAAGATTCTTTACGAGGAGTGGTAAGAGTGTGTAGATATGCAATACACGAGTATAGTCAGTAAATACTCAAGGTTTCCTGGACATTCCACACTGCTACACTGGCTACCCAATTCCTACACCTTTGATAACAAAACACTATTAAATAATAATGCACACAATAAAAACACAACAGTATGTTTAAGTAAGCCTATTAACAAAAAAAAAAAAAAAGAAAAGTGATTTTCTATAAAGAATGTTTCGAATTAACTTTGACTAAAACCTTTTTGCACTGTAGGCATTTGAGGTAAACCACGAGATCAAATAAATCAACAAAATTTCTTGTTTAAAAAAATTCTGAAAAGCAGAATATTTGATTAAACAGATATATATATCTATGAATTTCCCAACCTTACTTGTCTAGAAAAGTATATGATGAATAAAATCACATATGTGGTCTTTTTAATACAGATTTTTAAAATAGGTCATGCAAACCACCTGCAATCTGATAGAAAATCCAAAATTCCTGGATCATATAATCTGTATACATCGAGCTGATAGTAGGCTATATGTAAAGTCGGAATTAACGTGAAGAACATCAGTAACGCGTAATATTACTGTTAAGGCAACCTTAAAGGTTTTTATTGTACTGTAATAACGATAAATAAATAGGTAAGGAAGAAAACGAACAGTACTTTACGCAAGATGATTTCAATTTTTGATTCCTTTACATAAGCAAAATATGAAAGTAAAAACTAATAATTTTTTGGTCCATAATATATTTTAAATATTTTACACACATTATTCACTATCCAATAAAGGGTAATATGGTTACGTTCATATTCCTCAATCAGATGCCTCTTTCAAAAATCTAAAAACAAACTTTTCTTTGCAAACATAGTACTGTATTGTGACGTGCACTGGCACACAGCCCATCAATCTGTGTACATCATACTGTTACTGTATTTCAATTTTTTATACAGAAATACTTGATGATAATATTTTGTAACTAATTAATAATTCGAAGTTAATCCAATAGAGGTGTATCGGTATGTACAAAAGACAGAAGCATAAGTACTTACGTTTTGGTACTCGACTGATGCATACAAAAATACAGGACGACACAAATGTGATACGCACTTCCACGATTATGTCGTCCTATATTTTTGTATGTGTCTGTCGAGTACCAAAATGTAAGTACTTGTGCTTCTTGTGTTTTGCACATACTGATAGCCTAATGGCCTCTTCCTTTCATTTATATACACATATATTAGGTGTATAAAGGATTTATACCATGGGACCCTACACATTCATTGGGGATACTAGCCACAAAATTAAAATCAAAAGTTTTGATAAAAATTAAAATTTAACTGCAAATAAGAGTTTGGAAGTAGTCAACTTTACGGTTCTATTTTGTTTTATATCGCGTTTGGACTAATTTTAAAGAGAGAAATTTTAAGCATTTTTTCTAAATAACTTTCTCTTGTATTCTGCTTTGATTTTTGAAATTTCACTTTGTTGATGAGTTAGCATCATCTTGGATTGTGATTCATCTGGCAGGTCAAATTTCAGGTTTAAGAAGACACACAGAGGGGCGTGCAGGCATGTAGACTGGTCAGCAAGCTTATTGTTTGTCGCATGCTGTGTGCAATGGAGCACTGGCATGGTATTGCACAATGGACCTATTTGTCCGTAGGGCTGCAGAATGTGTCTCCAATTAACATATTGTTTTTGTCGGTTTATTTTGATGTAAAAATGCTGATGACATTTACTGATAACTATGTTGGGTTGACCTTCAATATCTGAAACCTTTTTGTACAAATTTCAAAGTGACTTGGTCCCAATGTACTAGTCAGCCCTAACTTTTACGTAACATGGCATGTTCATCCCGAGAGTATCAACTAGTTCACGGGCTAAGTGTTATTAGTTGGACTGCAATGACGCGGGGAAGTGGTTGCAAGAAGCGCTGGCGAGGAAGGCTGTGGACTCGATGTTGTAGTACAAGAACTGCATTATAAGTTCTATCAGTTTTCGTTTATATTTAATCATTATATGGATTAGCTTGATACGCAATTTTGTAGCTTCTATCCAGTCGACCGTATGACGTGATTGCCGCTATATTCACGGGCAAATACCTCTGAACTTCAGTTTTTATTTATCTATGGAAGAGTGAGTTGTAAACACTTAATGTTCTGCTTTACCAGTCAGAATAAATAGTATGGAAAGAACAAAGTTTTCCTTTTATAAAAAAAAGTAATTGCAAGTGTATCCTAAACCAATATAATGTAAGGCCATGATCAATAGTTTATTTCAAACAATTGCAAATAACTCAAAATATTTTTTAACCAAATGCTTTGAAAAAATTTGAGATAGTGTACAGTCCTACAATACACAATTTTGCCACAGCGTTTTTTATAATAATAATGTACCATCTGCGAGCAAAAAATTATTTTGCTTCATTTTGGCTTATTTTCACAACAAAATGTGTAGTATTTCAGAGCCAAAAATCTAAAAATCAGTTTGGTGTATTGCAACAGAAAAATTCATATACAAACGTTGATACATTAAGTGTTAAAACTGCAAAAGTAATATTTGATATAAGTATTTATTTGCATTACAAAAAATATTTTCGAAACCACTGCTAAACTAGGGAGTGAGGCCTTAAGCCTCTATATTTAGCATCCCCCAACAGCTGCACTGATAATTACAATAAACAGATTAAGCCACTATTTAGTTTGACCAGCAACAACTGTGTCTGTACCAAGAGAGAGCAAAACCCATTTGACCAGCGCCTGGAACAGTGTGACGTGCACTGGCACGTAGCACTTACTTGGCCTCTTATCATACAGTAATTTCAATTTTTTTTGTCTTAATTAATATTTTTGTTGTTTATAACAAATTAAGTAGGCCAACTTAACCAGGTATAAGGATGTATACGGCGGGATCCAACCTATTAATTGGGGATGCTAATAGAGAAATTAACATTAACAGTCTATTTAAAATTTAACTTTAAAGCAAGAGAAAAATATTTAATTTTACGTGTCATCGGATTTATGTCGTGTTTGGAGTCAATTTAAAGCTAATTTAATTCCAAGCTACTTTTCTAAGTAAACTTTTCTGATATTTTGCCTTGTTTAGATTTTTTAAACTTCAAGTAGCCTCTTAGCTTGCTTCTCCTGGAATGGGATTTATGTGGCAGGCTAGTAGTAGCTCTCTTGCTGGGAAGCACTTACAGAGAAGTGCTAGCTTTTAAAATTTCAAATAAGCACTGAACTAGCCTGTGCTTGAATGGATTTATCTGGCAGGCAGGTCAGAGTTCACTCGCCTGGAGGCACGTACATGGACGTGCTGGAATGCGATGAGCTCTGCTGGGCGTTTCTCGATCGACGTGGGTGGTAGTGTCGGGCACAAAACTCCGTGAAGGTGGTGATCCGCGGCAGATTGATGACGCTGCACATCCCCAATTAATAAACTAATGAATTTTAGCTGGTATTATGGAATAAAATGCTTTGTAAATTTATCAGTATCTATGTTACGTACAATTTTTAGGTTATATACGTCAATTAACCAGCTTTTTAGGCTAGTTGGATCTTGATGTATCCCTCCGCCGCTTGGCCGAGTAAGTTTGAGTGTCCGCCCAGGAAAGTCAGTTGTGGCTCGTGACCGGTTGCCGGGAGATGGCCGGCTAAGTTTTGTTTGTTTGAGTTTGTCATCAGTTAGTCGTCGTACATCGGAGCTCGTGAACGGTTGCCGGGAGATGGCGGGCTAAGTTTTGTCTGAGTTTGTAATCGGTCAGTAGTCGTACATCGGAGCTCGTGAACGGTCACCGGGAGATGGCCGGTTGAGTGTTTTTATTAGTTGGGGCGTCATGGCGGCAGGGAGAGGACGTGTTAGATGGGGCAGAGGGGCTGTGAAGCCTAGAGTGCGGATTCGTTAGTCTAACTTAGCTTTATTTTCTTTCTTTGTGGGCATGCTGCCTTTTAATTTAGTAGTAAACAACCAGTAGATATTCATAACCATATAGCCGGTGATTAAGGTAGACAAAGTGCCGGGCCAAGTACTACTACTCACACAGAGGGCAGGCGGAAATGCCTAATACGTAGATAAGAAAAAGTCACCTCATCTAACTCTGAGCGAGCACTCGCAATGTGAATTGCCTTTGTCTGTTAAAGTGCGTCAAAATAAAGGTTAAATAAAAGAAAAAAAATGCTGATATTATGATTTTTATTTATTTATTCATCTGTGGTTGATTAAACTCACAGCTATCTGGGCATCAATATAATAGGCACCTCCTCTACATCAGCTCGCTGTATTTTGCCATTTTTCTGCCTGCTAACTACTTGCAATAATAGCAACGGAGGAGAGTTACGTCCAACAACTATATACAACAACAACGGAGGAGAAGCAGCCCCGTCACAACAGGGACAGTTTGAATCCAACACAATCCATCCCTTGTGCCCTGGTACAACAGCTGTGCCACAATATCCATGTTGCTAAGCAACCTATTCTGGAGCTATCAAACCAAACTAAATTCAAGACACACACATTTCACAATACAAAGCTTAAGGAGTGAACGTACTAAGTTGCTTGCTGCTTTCACGCTAGGAATGGATATTCTCGAAAATTTCGCAGGCAATTACAAAAAATCAGTTGCCTTGTAACAATGATAATGCCAGTTCCAGAAAATGCTGCATGTGAAAGAGTGGAATCCATAGAAAAATATGAGCTAGAGAAACAATCTATATTTTCAGAGAGCATTATTTCCCCCATTTTTTCATTTCCTTTATCGGATCCCAGGTGGTTTATCAATGCTAACATTCTTATTTAAAATGTAAGGCAAAGAAAAATTATGAATTAAGGTGTAAAAAGTGACGTAAGGTAAGATTTGCAACTGAAAAGTAACCTCTTGTACGTAAAATGATGTAAAAAAATTATTTCAATTTTCAGTTTTTCTCGGGATGTAAAATGATAAATAAATTAAATCTGCTATTGTTTGTATTTAGTGAAATATTTTACAGGCAAATTAATAATATAGGCATCATTTTTAATTTTTGCCATCATAAAACTATGCAAATGTCTGGTGATCACTATCCAACCTTACACTATCAGGTTTCCTATTGTAAATGCTTGGTGACTATACAAATATTAAATGTTGAATATTCATCTTTAATCATTAATTTTAATGTAACATGGGCTTTGATCAAGTAAGTTACTAAGTAGGTTTTAAATGCTAAATTTAAACCTTAATTTATGTATGCTGACTTTAATCTAATTATTTCAGTAATGTTACATATTAGGCATACACTCCACACACTATTTGCATCAAGTAAGGATATGTAAGCAGAAATGTTCCAATCATGATTCTTCAATCCATTCACAGTTGAATTAAGATTGAATTTGAAACATTAGGACACACATTAAGGGTGTTCCAGTATGATAAAAGCATAATTTTATAATTATATGAAATATTGTTAGTTTTGTATATGATACTTTTGAGTGCAGTTTCCTCTCACAAAACAATTTTAGCTTTCATAGTTTTCACATAACTGTGAGACAGTCAAAATTTGCTTGAATAAAAAAAATTCACTGTGATATTGTATCCCATGAACTATGCAATGAAGTATTTAAAAGACCATAACGTAATATTTTGAATTTTTAAAAGAATCTCAAAAGTACAGGAAAAAAAAGTTGAAAACTCAACAATTTTTTAAAATATAAAAATAGTTCACTGGATTTTTTAAAAGAAATTATAATATGTAGCCCGTGACATATTATTTCACTGTGAATTATTTCACTTACGTAAGTCAATTGGTTTTCACTATTTGCATGGCAGCAGAACATGCCAATTTTGACTTTGATGCAAGGTTATGAGAAATCTATGCGAATTAAAATGGTTTCGTAAGAGAAAACTGTACTCACAAGTATTGTCTACAAAACTACCACTATTTCATATAAATATAAAATTATGATTTTATAGCACTTGAACACCCTTAAACCACTTGGAAAGCAAGTTACAATCTGGCAAGCACGATATCGTTGTGATATGACTTTGATAACAGCTGTATAAATGTGTATTGCTGACTATCTTTGCTCAGCATTGTCTTAAATATGCTTGCATAGTCAAGCTGCATAGTGTACTTAGTACTGTATTTCTAACAGATGAGCAAGTGAGCAAGATTATCCATGGTGATGGTAGATAACTTAAGTCTTTAATATGTTCATGTGCAAGTCTACATGAGCATCGTTTAGATTACAGAAGATTTATAAACGTGGTACATATTTTACAGATAGGTGCAAGTGTTTCATAATACATTAACAAAAAAAAAAATACATCAGTAAAAATGTAGTAGCAAAAAAATAAAATATAATGAAAAGTTTTAATTAATAGCAGCTTCAAAATAACATGTACTCCAGTTTATGATCTATTCTTAGGTTTATGAATGTTATAATGCCAATGTTTGAGGAAACAATACGTACAGTACAAATTTTCTGCAGTAACATTCACTTTAAAATTTTTTTTAGTACTGGTTAACTAGTAGTACTAGTACTATTTAAGCAGTTCAACAATTGACTCTATGTGGTATGAAGCTGATAGTATTCCTTTCAAAAATACTTTGGCAATACTCAGTACATTCTTACTATGGCTGTAAATAGCACAATTCTCACCTGCCGACCGTCGCAGCCACCTGCCCAGGCACGACTCAGCATGTCGGGACAATCCACATCCTCTGTCACCACGTAGGGAGGATTACACACCAGCACGTCCACACGTCCGTCCTTCACTAGGCCAGATGCTAGGTCACAACGCACTACCTCCACGCAGCAGTTGTTCTCGCGGGCCGTTGCCACAGTCTTCTCACACGCTACTGGATTGATGTCCACCGCCAGACACCTGCAACTGCTGCCTAGGTGCTTGGCTAGAGCTGTGATGATGACTCCTGACCCGCTGCCCACCTCCAGGCAAAGTGACGGCTTCAGTCGTTCCAGGAAGCCCAGCTCTTCTTCCAAAGCATCCAGCAGGAGGAATGTGTCCTCCGACGGCTCGTAAATCTGATCAAAGTCCTCTGGTTTGAGGTGAGAATAAATAGGAGTCTGCATTTTCAAAATAAAAGTTGGAACAAAAATAGTCTCCAAAGGTTGTTACCTTCCGACAATGAATGTATTCTCTATATAAATATATAAATTACAACACTGAAAACATGTAGAACTGCCATTATGATTAGACTTTCCTCCAATACTTAACAACAGTAAGAAAGCCTCTATTTTATTACCTATTCCAATAAAAAAAGTCTATCACCGTTAAATGATATTAAAATTACGGTATATTATATCCTAATATCACAAACCAAAGTTTTTATAACGTTACGAAGTTTATACAAGGTCATGTACAAAAAACTGATTTATGCCAAAAACAAATTCACAACAAAAAATTGCTAATTAATTCATTGTATAGATGGCTGAGACACTTCCAGTGGGGTGGTTTTCTGTGATGGTTCCAACAAAGCTTTGCGCTTCGCAGCCTCTTTGGCAATATTTGCATGGACTTTGTTCAGACGTTCCTGTGAACACACGATACGAATTCTGTGAAGTGATTAAAAAAAAAAAAATCATTTTTACATTATTCAAACCAAAAACAAGAAGCAAAAAACAAACTGAGTAGTTTTTGCTGAAATCAAGATAATATACTCTAAAAATGTGGATCCATAAAAAGTAAATCACAAGCTCTGAATCACACAAACAGGTAAAGTGCTATCCAACAAAAATATCAATAAAAATTTATAACTATTTTATCTCTTTTAATGCTCCACTAAGCAATCAGCAAACATTTAAGTTGGGAAAGACACGAAGGCTGAAATATCGCATTCAGTTGTAAAGCGACGAAAAAATTAAAATTACTAATACAACATAAAATTTCAAAGAAAAATGTCGCACCAAACATTTTTATTAAACATTGTCACCAAAATTTGTTGCATTTCTTTGTTATTTAATTGCTGCTTAAATCAGAACTATTTTTAAAAAATGTCCACCTAGTCTCATCCAACCCTGTATTATGCAGAAACAAGACAACTAATACCGGTACTGATACTGCCAGAGATGGAAAGTTGCTGAACAGTTCTTGCTTTTGAAAAGCAATCTTTTTATAGTTATTTAATTTTTATTTGAATATTTGTGTTTGAAAAAATTGCAGAAATTATAATTATCTTAAATTATTCTTTACGTCCATCAGGAGTCTTGCCATTGCCCCCTTCTTCACCCAAAGAAAATTTGAAACATCATTAGAGACCACAATTTTCTGTTTTCTGTAACCATACAGGCTTTCCCCAACCTCTTCATCTCCAAAGAAAAATATCTGAAATAAACATTGCAGATATGAAATCTGAAATATTAATGTATAATTTGGCCCATGTTGCTATTAGGCAAATTATTTTTAAAGAAAGTAAGTTGTACGTTAAGACTATGTAACTGGCACTTGTAACAGCTGTTCTTTTAACGCAAAACAGTTCAACTTATTCCCAATTCCCAATACGTAGAGACATGGACTTAACGTGATCATGTCACACATTTCAACCATTTTACAGTCTTCTGTGAATTATTGATAATCTCAGACGGATTCACGAAATTTGGAGGTTTTGCAGACTCTGCAACAGAAAAGTACTGTTTTTTTAGTTGTGCTCATTCAATTTATGGAAACAAATAGCCTTTTTTGTGTACAACAAAGAAAAATACCAAAATTGTTTTCACAATTCACTTATTCTGCCCAAGGACATAGAAATAGCTTATGGCACTGTGTAGGATTCAATCCAGCCATGTTGTTGAGAGTTGGCAGGCCGATACTGCGTTCTCTATAATTTTGTATCTCTGTAGTTCATTAGATCGATATTACCGGTGTAACTAGCGAATTGACGTTTTTGCCATTTTTACATACTCTAGGAGTTTGTTACCCCGAAAAAAATGTCTAGCTCATAAAGGTGAAGATGGCAGCAGTGCATTTTTACGTACAGTGTTTGTGAACATGCTACACACCAATACCACCAAAGACGGTTTTTAAATACAAATGGTTTGTCAGTCAATTTGTGCAGGTGGGAATGGCAAAAATTCCCAAATATGTACAGACTACCCTTACTCTGGCAAATGAATTTGCTGCTGAAGGAAATGAGATGTTTTGTTAATGTTTACAGACCCTTGCAAAAGGCATTTGAAGTGGTAAGCAAGATGTTTAATCCTTCAGATGTTATACTGAATGACATGACAGCTTTATCACTTCATTCCAAACACTTCCTGGATTGAAGGTAGAATTGAACATCAGATGATGTTACACAAGGTTTAAGGAAACAGCAAAAGCGGAGTTTGAAAAGAAGCAGCCTGATGATGTAAAAGTTATACTAACAATGAAATGTGATTTTCCAGATTTTGTAAATACAACATTGAGAGCTGTTTGGCTGCCTTGCTCCAACTCGGACAGCAAAAAAATTTTTCTGTCATGATACGGCACGGTTCCGACACACAGGCATTCTCAATTTCACTTGAGGAAAACACTGAAATAAATGTTTTTCAGTCACAAATTTATATAAAATGTGTTAAAAGACAAAAGCTTGTTTCAATAAGCTTTAAAATTCAAGGTGTCAGGATAATTATGTACCTACATTCGTAAGTTGTGAAATTTTGTGTTAATGAGAGAAAGAAATATGACTGCGGTTTTATGATGTGTTTCGAAATGCAGACAGTGACTGAATAACTATGAAGGACTATGTCTATAGATGACAGTGATTAAATGCAGAGTCAGTAATTAGGTATGTAATGAAAGGTAAGTTGGTAATTGTGAGAATACAAATTGTTTTGCAGGGAAAAGCAAAATGATTTTTCATAGCTATTCATGTACAGCTATTTCTTTACTACTTTTTAAATTTAGTTTCACTGCTTTTGAATGATTTTATTTTACTGAAAAGTTTAGGTCTCTACCAGTACGTTTTTCTGTGAACACACACTTCTGCACCTCTACACTGTAACTTAAAAAAATGCAGCACACCTATAAGAAACAAAAAATACTCTAAAAACTGCATGCCCAGGTCAGCATGTTGTGTGTAGAGGAGATGCAGTTTTTGTTGAACATGGCAGTCTGGTCATTACTGCTCCCTTGTTTCTCTGCCTTAAGAGTGCGTGGTAGATAAATAAATGCTGAAAACATCAATTGATTTCTACACTTTTTCCGAAGCCAATATGGATAAAATACTCAATGACAATCCTAGATAATGGTAATTGCCAACTTTATGAGTAAATATTTATCCAAAAATACTAATTCGTTACGAGTGATCTCTTGCGCCGCAGTTAAATGCACGAGGTTCCGGCGTCGGAGATTGTGCCTCAGAAGTTCGTAACACTGGAAACAATTTTGTTTAAAACGTTGGCTAAAAATATTGCCTAGGATTGCTATTGTTTAATTTTCGCAAACTGACTTCAAGAACCCTACAGTTATAGATTAATGTTTTTAGCATTGAATTATGTACCACGCCCTCTTACACTGAAAATTACATCCAGTATCATACACAGACTTCTTTAATAAGAGAAGTCCAAGCGTGGTGCATGGATGGTGATGTGGCATGTCATATGTATGCTTTTTTACGCAAAACCTCGGAACATAGGTATTCATATATTAAATTTGTCTACGAAAATAACAGAAACTTGAAACTACTCTTTTATAATTTAAAAAATTCATCACGCTAGCTAGAAAGTGGATTTTCAGCCCTCTCGAAATGGTTGAAAAACTTTACACTGCTGTAACTCCAAAAATATCACCTGAATTTGTATAGTGGAAAAGATGCATGCGAAAATTTATGATCACCGCTTAGTCTCACGACGAAAACCTCTGTGCCAGTTTGGCACGCTACGAATAGATGCGACATTTTTCTCGTCGAGCGTGGTACTCTGGCTCTTATTGCTTGGCTGTTCCCACCCATCAGAAGCTGAAATTTGAAACTGGTACAGACTCTTCTTAATAGTTCAGACAACATGCGTGTACTATAGTACAAGGTGAGAGTATTAATTTCCCCAATTTTCTACTTAGAAATTCAAATTTACGAAAAATCATAGATTTCATTGTGAAAAGGGAGAACCTCATGATGTAGTAAGACCTCTACTGTGTACAGGACATCACTGACAAACTTTCTTTTATTTCACAATGTGACGGTACATGCTAGCTTTCAAAACAATATCAAGATCTAATGAACAGACTTGACTGCTGAAGCAATAAGATCAAATTAAGGTTAGGCCTACTTCATAAACTTAACGAACTACGTACTAATCTCTTTGCCATATACTTACACAGTGAACCCTCTAAGTTTCCTGTTTATTAAATTAATTAATTTTGCACACTGTCTGTATGAACATGTATTATTTTACACTTTTAAGAAGTTCTCGTGGTTAATAAGCATTGTTTCTTTGTCCCATCACAAACATCTTAACAGGGTTTTACTGTATTCCAAACAACTATCTTTAGCAGAACATTTCAGTAAATTATTTATTCTTGTAAAATCAACCTTGACATTACCTGCGCTGTTTGCAAAATGTTACTGACGACAGTTACTTTCAGCTTAGCGTTCATGAGTTTCCGCACATATGCGTCCAGCTCCAGTGGACACGACTGGCTCTCCGCTATCTTCTTCAACTCCTCCGACAAGCCATCTATCTGCTGTTTCAGCTCCACTTGGCTTATCCTACGAGAAATATTTCATGGTTCACTAAAATATACATGCACATCCTTATGTTCTAATTAAATGAATCTCACATACAGACAAGCCAGTTTATTTTTGATCTACTCTTATAAAATAAAAACTGTTTGTGTTAGGTGTTAGCTGATTACATGGGAGGTAGAAAGGCTATTAGGGGTTTATTTTCCTCCCACTAATAGCCAACTAGAAATGCAAGGTTATTTATGTCTTGAAAGCTGGAGGGTGTGTTCAGCTTCCTGTTATGTTAAAGCACCTTCTTACATTGCATGCATGTGTTAAGAGTTTATTTTGTTTACTGTATTTTTGTGTTCATGCATTCAGTTATTGTTTTGTAACTGTATTTTTCATCAGGTGGGAAACTGACATTCTACTGTTGTATGCTGCATTATATTAGTGTACTGTGGCCCATTGTTTTGTCATAACAAAATTGCGTCAATTTCACTATGCACCGTTTTTTTTTGTGGCAATACTCTGTGTTGCTTCTTATTTCATACATTTAAGATTGAAATACTTCAAGCTTACATGTATCTAGTGGTGGTTGTGATTGAATCAGTCCAGTTTTATGAGTAAAACATAATTTTCTTTTAAAGTACATTAAAACAGAGTAAAATGGCACAGCAGTAACTATTTGGGTTGACATTCGGGAGGACCCGGGTTTGATCTCTGACTCCAGCCATTCTGATTTTGGTTTTCCATGGTTTTCCATGATCACTCCAGTTGAATGCTAGAATGGTTCCTTAACTAAGAATATGGCAGACTCCTCTCACAGCTCCTGCCATTGTACCAAGTTGTGTCACAGGCTCTAATAACCTCGCTGTCGACGAGCCCACTAACCTTACCTTGACACATTGAACCCACACAAGTTGTGAACTGAAATGACCAACAGGTCAGTTAGGAAAGAAAGAAGTGTATGCTAATATTGTGTAATTGCACATTTTACTAGAGGAAAATTACTGTAAATGGTGGTTTTTAGCTTTATGAAACAACTCAATTCATTAATAGAAGGCAGGTTTTAATAGTTAACCCCCACAAGCTACTAAAATGTATCAATGTGTGTCAGTTCCTGTTATTGTTACGGAAGTGTACGGGTGAGTTTAATGTTACTTTTAAGTGATTGTTTTTTCTTAAACATTGTATCTGCCTTCACAATCCTCCCTTTTATGGTGTTTTGATAGGATGTTACATAAGTATTAAGTTCCTTTTGTGAATATAACACATTTTCTAAACCTAAAACACTAGTTTTTGAGATAATAGGTAAATGAAATGCAGAAAATGCTAGAATAGATTAAGTAATTTATGTGGTAAACAACGAAAACTAATAGACTGAAGACAAACTGCAACATTAAATAAAAACTAAGCTATGCATTTAATAATTAACATTAAATGTTAATTTGTAAAATTGTGTAATTATTTGTAATAATTTTAACATTTATAAATGTATTTGGATAGCGGAAGGTAAGCATTAACACTTCGTCCTAGGGCGTAAAAATACTGCGAATTGGCCGTCTAAGGGCCCTTACCATGCTTAAAGCCCTTTAAAAATGCATTCCGGAAGTGACGTCACACACGCCGCTGTTCGAATTCACAGCAAGGGCTCATATGCACCCTAGAATCTCCCATTCTGCCAAGCCACTTACCCTGCTCGTGCCCTACGTCCGAATTCACAAAATGCAGCCTACTTCATGAAGGGAACTAGGGCATAGAGCTCAAGGGGAAGTGATCAAGGGCACGTTGCATTGAATTCGAACACGGCCCTTGTTTCAGACACACTCAGCCTATATTTAACAATTGTGGGAGTGTTATGTAGTCTATATAGGTATATAAATTCCACAATGGTTACATAAATTATTTAAGTATGGATCAAGTTACGAGAAAAAAAAGGTTCTTAACATCCTCTCAACTACAGTATCCGGTAACAGAATGCACTGACAGCTAATTATTAGAGGTTATATTTGAAGTAAGAAGTATACACTTAACGTAATTTCTTTACTGCACCTTACAGCCCGAACTCTGTCATCTAGCTGATCAATTGTTGGCTTAAGTAAACACATCAAACCCTCTGCTAACGTATCTCTTGTAGGATTTTCTCCAAAATCTTCAGTTTTATCGTCAATTGACGTTGTTGTGCTTTCCGTATCAAGATCCATTACAAATCAGTGCAACCAACTTTAGTTTTGCGAAGTACCAATATGAACAATGCAAGAGAATATTTCGTAAAATATATCTTCTTAAAATAAAGTACATATTTATAACTATCATTAATGATTCAATCCAAAGCTTTAATTTTGTAAATGAACTAAAATTTCATTTGCATAAACTTTTAAGTATTTAACTTTGTATGAATGACTTTTTATAGTTCCTGCTTCGCGCACGAGAGGGCGCGCCTATGACGTCATGATTCCCGCCACGCGCACAAGGATTTGTTTTTCTCTCTGTGTTATTCGAAGTGTGGTACGGGCGAACATCTGACTTCAGCAGTCGGTAACGACGAGTAGTTTGTCTATACAGACACGGTGAAGGGCTGTTGTAACGTCCGAAACTTTTGTTCCTATAATTTCTTTTTCGTGCTAGTCAAATCATGTCTGTGGAAGGAATCGAATACGATATGATAATTCAAGATGGGCCGAAAAAGGTAAAACAGATTAATATTTTTGTTAATGCTTGATAATTAACTTAATGCATGCCTGCTCTCTCTTCTTCGCTAGTACTTAAACCATTTAGGATTTATTCATTTGTAATTACGCTTTTGAAAAATTATCTTCTATCTGTACCGGATGTGGCCAATCTCGGAAATATTTCTTTTTATTTGGGTAAATTTAAAACAGTGATGGAATGATATGCTGCGAAACTTTTAATGGATGTTTTACTTTGAACAATTTTTCTGGGGAAAAAAAAGTACGTTTATTGGTAACTCATTTATTTGCCGTCTTGTCTTAGTTTGGAAATATGTTACTGTATTGTAGTTATTTTTAATACACTTTCTTGCCCAATAGAATTGTATTGTTTTACGTACTAGCAGAGCCGGTTTTTCCACAAGATACCAGGCGGTTCCTTGAACCAGAGAATGATTTTGCGTAAACCATCCTTACTGTCGCAGTTTTACCCGTTGCAAGGATTAGAACTTTAAGAGTTTTATTTAATTAAACAAGAATTACACGTTTACCGGGAGTTTTGAGTACTGTTCTAGATGGGACTGTACCACCTGTGTACAAAAGTGACTATAGGCTGTTCACAATAAAGTAAACGCTTTATTAGAGACTGTGTTATCAAGAACAATTATATAAATTGACTGACCATATACTTTAGTGAATGCTACACATTCTTTGTATATCTTGCAAAGCTATGTTAGTACTGAGATTTGCGGAAAGTTCCTAGTTATCTGACAAGAGGCCGCGGGTGACACAGTGGTTAGAGCACTCGCCTGCCATCAATATCCGTCCAGGCTCGATTTCCGGCGGGGTCTGCCCTTTGCATGTGTTAATCGTTCCGGTCCCGGACGATGCCTGCTAGTCGGAGTGTTTTCTCGGGGATCTCCCGTTTCCCCGCCCTTTCATTCCGACGCCGCTCCATACTCACGTCATGTAACCCCTCACCAGCGCTGAATACCTCGATGTTATGGTTCATATCTAGGTAGGTTGCGTGTTGGTGTGTGTGATGCACAAAACCGATGGAGCGTTACGAGTGACGTCGGTCGGCGTAATGCAATATCGCCTCTACACGCAAACCCAGCAACTGGCGCGCGGAACTTTACTATTGTTCACTTTCCTATGGGACTGAGCTGTGACCGTATTATTATATTTGCGATATTTATGGTTCAAATTCCAGCACCTATTTTTAGTATTGTGTTTTTCGAATCCGGTTGAAATTTCCCTAGATACGGCAGCTTAAAAAGCTGTTTTTAGCAATTTTGAGAGTCTTGAAAATCGTGTTTCCAATAAGCGATCCTAATTTTTAAACGAATATAAACATTGTTTGAAATGTGTTTTCTTTTCGTAGATATACAAACTTAAAACGCGTTGAGATGTTTCTTCCAAGTATGATTACTTGTAACTCGATGCGATGTGTTCCAAACGCAAGTAGATAGGAACCTTAAAGCTGGTTTTACACGACGCAATTTGTTTCTCGCACAGCTCCTTGCATGCAATCGCTCGTGCAATAATTGCATCCAATCGCTCGTGCAATAATTGCATCCAATCGCTCGTGCAATAATTGCATGCAATCGCTCGTGCAATAATTGCATGCAATCGCTCGTGCAATAATTGCATGCAATCGCTCGTGCAATAATTGCATGCAATCGCTCGTGCAATAATTGCATGCAATCGCTCGTGCAATAATTGCATGCAATCGCTCGTGCAATAATTGCATGCAATCGCTCATGAGTCATTTTACACAGCACAATTTCCCCACACAATATACATGCAATTTGTTTTCTTCCCGCCAAAAGCTTACAACAAATAAATAACCTAAAAGCACAAGTTGTACACTTGCAGTGATGGAAATGTTATTCGACGAAAATTAAAATAATTGTGAACCATGTAGGAACACTTTTTTTTATCTCTTAAGTGGTACGGTAGCCTTTTCCCGGACTTCCGATACAGACGCGGCCACCGCCTTTAATGCATTCTCGCACAAATGTTTGTTGTTATAATTTGGTGATTTTGTGTTATAGTGGGCTGGACATTTTTTGTATTCGTCCAAAAACTGCAAAAAAAAAAAAATAACACGCTGGTGTCGATTCCATGTTTGCATGGTGTTTGTTGTTTTTGTTTATACTCACAATTACGTGTATACATTTACTTCAGAGAATGACCAATCACACTGCTTGTTCCACGCAACTTGCATCGAAATATAGAGCATGTTCTATTTGCCGAGATTGCACTGCCGCTTGCATTGCATGCGAGGTTCCAAGAATTGTGTGTCTGAGCTCCAATGCAATATCAGCATATTGCGTGGAAATTGCATGCACATTGCGTCGTGTAAAACCAGTTTAAGCGCTGATCAAAATCCATTCAGTCATTCAATATAAGCTCGGACCATATGCTTTGAGCACGTGGGGGTGGACCCAATGTATACCCGTCATATTCAATAAACATGTATTGTGTAGACAGAGACATATTACTGGACAATACGAGCTTGCCTCTTGTACACTGCTGCATCGAGATTGCACGTACCTCTACCAGTCCCAATTGATCCGTAGACAACTCAGTGCTGTGTATAGTTAACTATACTCCATTTCATATTTTGGATAAATCTGACAGCGACTTACGGGCAATAATTTGTAATATTTTGTTACTTGTGTCACTACACTAGACAAACTTTGCAGTACAAATGCTGAAATAGACGTCTCAGGTTCATTTTAGAGCTAAAAATGTCGTGTAATGTACAACAAATCACAAAATACTGAAAATTATTGCCCATAAGTTGCTGTAAAATTTATCCAATCTTATATGAAATGGACTATACTTAGCACCACATGCCTTGGAACACGACCACTATACACCTCTGCGAGGGCCTTTTTTTTTTGCGTATCTCGCGCACTATGCAACTAAGATGAAAATACGAAGCTGTTAAAAATATTAAAATTCACATTTAAATTGTATGTGAAATAGAAATGCTTATAAATTGTAGGCGTAACATTGCAAAAAATTCCGTTGAGTTAAATTTTTAACAAGGTTTTAAAGTATCGTGTTTTATTTTTGGCAGAGTAAAAGTAGTTTTTTTGTTTATTTTTTGTTGTTTTTAGCGTTGAATTATGTACCACGCCCTCTTAAGAAAGCACCTCACGGAGTAAGTCGGTACATGCAATATCTGGTCTGCATTATAAGACGCGCTCCGTGAATTCTGCGGGAAACTGAATACGAAATTGATGTGTCGAACGGTAAAATTTTCTGTAGCCTGTTGTACAATTTGTCAACATAGCACTGAGTAAGAAATATTGCTTTGAGCTCAGTGTCCAGGTATGTTACCTCAAGAGAAACAAGCAGAGGCGTCATTTGGGGCCACAAGGGGGGGGGGGGCAAATGCCCCCCCCCTGGATTTAGAATTTTAAGTGTATAAATAAATTTTTTAAAATTTAAATAACGCTAACTTAAGCACATAAAACTGAAGTTTTATTATTAACGTTTCTAATTTGTACATGCTTAATTAATAAGAAAGATGCAACAAGGTCACTGTCGCCGGAAAACAAAATCTTGCCCCCCCCCCCTTTTCTAGAAAAACCTGAAATGACGCCCCTGGAAACAAGGATGGTAAATAAATACCCGGGATTTGATCCGGCGCCCATATGATATAATAACATTAGTAGTAAGATAACTGTGTACCCGCATTGTGCACGAAATATATCTTCGTGCATTTTTTTCACTAACTTTTTTGTCCCCAATCCCGCGAGGACTCAACGTGATATGCTTCTTACATGCTTACGTACGAACATAGTAAATGGGAACATATTGTAGGTTATTTTAGTCACGTTAACTTGCGCAGGTCAAATTTTCACACAAACAGTAACCCGGGTAGTTTTATCAAGCGTCCAAATAAGTCACAAGAGTCCAGGGGTGCCCAGAAT
The DNA here is from genome assembly GCA_003012365.1 of Medauroidea extradentata. Classification (NCBI taxonomy): domain Eukaryota; kingdom Metazoa; phylum Arthropoda; class Insecta; order Phasmatodea; family Phasmatidae; genus Medauroidea; species Medauroidea extradentata. The sequence continues at coordinate 90,890 of PNEQ01037155.1, forward strand.
ATGGATCGTTGCGCATTTAGAATTTTTTTTCGCGGCGGGAAAAAAGGGGGAGGGGCTGTTCAAGAATAA
>PNEQ01037156.1:0-27558 GCA_003012365.1 Medauroidea extradentata
TGTATGTATATATTTTTTATATACAAACATCATCCTAAGTAATAATGACAATGTATAGTTTATACTGTACTCAAAAGTAATTGCCTGAGACCACAATAAATTACATTTTGAAATAAATTGTTATTCTAGATAAAGCAATCTTAAAAAGTGCTCACTTTGCTTTGAACGGTGTATAGCAACACATCATTATCTTACTCTGATTTTTTGTACTAGTCATGGTCATAGCTGAAGTTTTAAGGGTCACAGCAAAATACATAACTTTTGTGTCAGCCCTAGAAGTTGGTCATTTTTTACTACTAGTCACTATTTTTGCCCAAAGCTACTTTTTTAGTCATGTATTATCACTTTTTTTACTTTTTGAAGTGCTCAAAAGTGGCTTGAATTTTTTTAAACTCAGAAATTACACCTGAATAATTCTTTTGAATTTCTAGAGGAATGTAAATACATTTTCCATTTTATTTTGCATTTATTTTTACTACAGCTTAGTTTTGCGATGACTTTGGTTGAGAACTTGGTAAGCTTGGCAACATTTTAAACTTATCTGTGCATGAGTTTGACTTTATTAACAATTAAAGTCATTGTCTTAAGTTACGGTAATTACCACAAAAATTCCCATCTCTGCTAGAAATCATGACATTGGAAAGTTATCTGTGAAAGAATATTGTAATTTTTGACGTGTTCTGTAGTAAGAAGTGTCTTCGATTTGAGATATCTATTGTACATGAATCTGCAATTTGATTTTTCCCTGCAAAGTGAGTGAATTTTGAATGTAATTTACTGAAGTAAATGTGAAAATGGTGGTTGTTTGGTTAAGTAATTTAAGATTATTATTTATCCTGGTAGCAGTCATGCTATCTATCTGTTTTATTTTTGTGATACTTAGTGATAAAATAAATGCTATATGCTGTGTAGCAAAAAGAAATTAAGAGCAGAGAATTTTTGTTTGTAATGATTTGATGTCTAATTTGCCGGAATTTATATCTCAGGAAATGACTGACAATAAATTTTCTTCACAAATTGCGTAAAAAGCAAGGAATTATTCGTATAATTTAACAAAAAAAATTTAATGGCTGCAAAAAACAGTGAAAACAAAGTTGATAAAATTGTGCATCTTAATTAGATAATATAAAGGTGGAACTCGAAGGTATTTAGGCTGTTCAAAGTCATTCACATTTTTATTGCTTATTTTTGCACCTTTGAATAATATTAATATAGGCACTATTTTGTAAAATGTGAAGGAAATATATTTATCTCTGTTTTAAATTGTTAGGTATAATGAAAAACTATAGAGGATCAACATAACCTAAATGTTATTGCAGACGATATTAAAGGCAAATGCCCATATCACATGATAAAACAGCTGGCTCTATGTAAAAACTCATTGGCAGATGATACCCATGTTGCCCACTAACTTGCAGGTCGAGGAGAAGAAGTAGAGAAGAACCCTATATGGCCATATCCGAAACGTTAAATTTTTGACAAAATTGTTGTGTGACTAAAGATTTTTTAAGTACAAATTTAATGATGTATTATAAAGTCACAAAATAACAAATTTACAGTACACAATTTCGGTCACTGCCTATATTTTCGTTGCCTATTTGAAAGACAGTTGGATAATATTATAAGTGGTCATTAGACTTGCTTATGTGTTTAAACATGGTGACATATTTGGGAGTTTAGACTTTAAATTTTGTATCTAGCAGATGTTAGCAAAGCTACTACAAAATAAAGAAATTGGCCCTAAGTTGTTTTAAGCTTTAAAATAAGTGAATGTAACAAAAAAATAAAAAAAATAAAAACAAATAACTATTTACGATACTTATGATGGACGTTTTATGTGGCAAGTATTTAGTGTTGGTTCTTTCGTAATTTGTTGGTTTTTGATTTGTGAGGGAACAAATGTTATCACTGAATACTTTTGCATAAAGTCACTTTTTGATCACTTTTTTATTTGTAGTCACTTTTTAGTCTGTTTTCTAAGTCAGACAGTCATTATATTCACTATTTTATATGTATAAAACACCTTGTGTGTGTGTGCTTGTGCATGTGTGTGTGTGTATTTATACTTTGATCTAGCTCTAAGGATACTACTGCTCAACATTGAAGGAATAATTCGATTAAAAAGTGACTACAGTGGATTCTCTATCCACCGTTTCTCATGGGACTGACAAAAAATTTCAATACATGAGGGATTTCAATGGATGAGGTCTTAAAATGTTGTAAAATAAATTAATTGGCCCCAGAATGTGTTCCATGGATGCAGGTATTTCAATCCATCAGGTTTCAATACATAGAGAATCCACTGTACTTACAAATGTAGCAACTAACCACAAGCTAGATGATGTTCTACTGCAAGAGACCCACTGTGAAAACCATGATCAGCTTTATATCAGTAGTAAGATTCCAGGATATACCCTGCTTAACGCCATGTTTCATAAAAGCCTTTGGCACTGAAAGGTATTTTGTGCTTATAAAGGCCTCGAAGTGGTCTAGTACCCCTAAAATAGTGAATATAGTGACTCTGACATGGAAAAGAGATTACAAAGCCTAAAATGTGACTACAAAGAAAAACGTGACCAAAAAGTGACTTTATGCAAAAGTGTTCAATGATACCATTTGTACCCTCACCAATTAAAAATAAACAAATTAAGAAAGTACCAACACTAATTATTTGCTACTTAAAACGTGCATCGTAAGTATCGTGAATAGTTATTTGTTTATATTTTTTTAATGTTTTAATTACTTTCTCTTATTGTGAAGCTTAAAACAACATAGGGTCAATTTCTTTATTTTGTAGTAGCTAACATCTGCTAAATAAAAGTACTATAACCCTGATCTCTGTTTTGTTTCAAAAGATTATCTCGGGAAATCCTTGCACTGCACTAGGAAAATTTGAATCATCTTTCCCAGAAGTCAGTACAGGCCTGATCTTGTTAAAGTTGGCTGAGAAATACATATCATCAAATCGGTAGCACTGGGTCTTTGGAATTTTACTAAAGCTAATTGGTCACAATTCACTTGTGAATTGAATATACAGTGGATACTACCAAAAACAGAACACTTGAGCGCTTTGTTTGTCTAACGTGTTTCATTGCAAAAAAAAAATTTCCAAGAGGTTGTAGAAGGGAATATATTCCTGGATGGAGTCCAAAATGTTATGAGTTATGTGAGGAATGTAAACTCTGCAATAACCAATAAGTTGCAGATGAAGTGTTAATGTCTCTAGATTCAGCTAAAAAAAATGGTTCAACCTCATGGGAAAAATTTATTTTAAGGAAGCTTGGAAGTAACACTTCCAAGTGCAGCACCAAGGGCTCTAAAGCTAAAGCTAGGTGAAGTGGTGAGCAGATTAGTTAATCTCACAAAAATAAAACCTGCCCATTCTGAGAAGGAAGTGGCATGGGTGTGTGCCTGGCAGGTGTCACAGCTACCTTGGCACCACCATTAGATTTTTATAACTGATCCAATTTTGTTTTTTTATTCCACCTGCAGAAAATTTACAAAATCTTTCTAAATAAACTACAGTACATATTTCCAAACAGATTGTCCTTTAGTGCAGAATCTTATTTTTACATATAATTCGCTAAGGTTTTTAAAAATTTAACTCTGGAATTAAGTTGTTTTCAATTGAGTTTTTGAATAATATTGTTTGTATACATTATATTCTACAACATACTGCCTATCCCATGTAAGAATTCCGTGTTTTGACAGCCGATGCTACCAAAATTTTTAACACGTGCCAGACACATGGCAACCATTTAAAACAACTGGATGTGACCGTATGACCTGATGAAGTAGTAGTGGCAGCCCTGATCAACAAATCGGTTAACTTCCATCGCAGACGCTGAAAGTAGTGTGTATTGTACGTGAAAAATAAGTACGCATTTTGGAGGAAACATAATATAATAACACGGCTTCGCATCCAGCATTAGTCAGTTAACTATTTTATTCTATTCAAATAGCTTAATTTAATAACTAATTTACAAACAACCGCACCGTTATCAGTCGACCTGTAACAAAAAAAAAACAAAGCACTGCCATTTGCGAGTGTGAAAAGTTACCGCGTTTGCGTGTGTTTGAGATTCTTATAGTTGACTTTATTATTCTGTGCATATATGTAATATATTGTAATGTAGGGATTATAAAACCCAGCCTGTAATCGCCAATGGGATATTATGGCGTCCGGCAACCAAAACAAAGAGCGGCCATTTGCGTTGAGAGTGTTTGAGGTTGAGCTTCTCGTGTGTTCTTGTTCGTTTGAGATTCTTGTACGGTGTTATTTTCATATTTTGTGCATGAATGTAATTGTAGTATATTTCAATGCAGGGATTAAAATACGCGGCTTGTAATCGCTAACGGCAACGGGATATTAAGACGTGATTCGGAAGACAGGAACTTCACCTGGCTTGTCTACAAAAACAGTCGCTAAATGAGAAGTACATAATCCGTCCAGACTAAAGTGATACATGAAATTTTAAAAAATGTTACCTAACTTTTATTTTAACAGAATTTGTGCATAAACACATATGGTTCTTGTTGTAGTCTTATATGTAAACATGCTTTTTCAAGGCACCGGCTCAATAAATTTTTTTTGTAAGAATATGTCCGTGTTTTTTTTTTTTTTTTTTTTGTTTTGAGCAAGTAAGTGGTTAATATAAAGTCCACAAATAATTTAACTTGTCAGCTGCAAAAATTTAGACCTACATATTACGAAAAGAAACGGCCAGAAGACGTACGCCTATATATTTCCCGGTCATTAAAATGTACTTGTTTGATGACTTGTGTTAATTAATCAACAAAATATTTAAAGCTGATCTGAGCAATTAGGCCTACCAATGTTTGTTTATTACTTACGCTTTTTATTGCTATATTATTTCCGTTTAGGTTGTGAGAGCAATAATTTTTGCTTTATAGCTTACAATAATCACATGATTATAATAACACTGATATTTCAAAGGTAGGCCCTACCACAAAAGGTAAGTTTGTTTAATAGTCTACAACTGGAAACTTAAACTTGGCCTATACGGCTTTATGATCTGATAGTACAGAACCAAATTGAAAGCAACACGAAAAATAATTGTAATAAGCTCTTGCAACTTTAGTTTGCAGTAACCAAATTAGCTACTATTATTTAATCTTTTTAGATGTCGGGTAGAAAACATAAGTTGCCCATACATGTTTAATTTTGGTAACGCCATTAAATGTTACAATTTTGATCAAATCTAGAAAAATATACAAGAAAAAGTTAAATTTTAAATAATTGTGTTAACTTAATATCTGTAGAGTAGGCTATCCATTGCTGTAATTTGAAATAATTCCATTAACATTGCCCTCTTAACCCTAGTAAGATTAATGTGCATCTAGTATTGAAAATTAATTATTTGTCTGAGATCTAAAAAATAATCTCAAGAAAATCACAACACACTTTAAATGTTATTGCAATCATAATATACCTTAACTGTTGACATGTTTTGATTGTCAGCTGGAAACCACATGGTGGTGGAAGGATACATAATATTTTGTTTACATTCCCCTACTTTTTATGATCTGTCAAATAATGGAACTGCTATACGGTATGGACATTAAAACCTATTTTCTTCTGTTAAACTTGCTACTGTTATCAATTAGGTATGTGGATAATTTGTATCAAATGAAACAACTTTGTTAATTCTGTACCTACATTGGCATGATGTCAATAATATTATTTTTTCTCTTTTTTATTTGTGTATATTTTTACATAGGACCTTAGAGGTTTTGTATAATCTGACACCGGCATCATTCAAGTCCTGCGCACGCCTATGGAAAGCTGTGAAAGGGATTCAACTGTAACTAAAATCCTGAATTTCCAACCTGAATCAGCTTATCAGTTTTCAGCTGATTTCATAGATTCTATTTTCTTAACCGCACTAAAGGAAATAAAACAGCTGGATTGGATGGTATGTATCCAGAATTCTTGTTACACTATCATCCTTGAACAACTGAATGGCTGCCAAATTTTATAGCAACATTATACGTGATGGACAACTACCACCAATATTTAAAAGAACAAAAGTAGTTGCAGTACCTAAACTTTCACTAAGTGGAGGTTGTGCTGAAGATTAAAGACCTATTGCTCTACAGAGTGTCTGTAATAAGCTACTTGAAAGAATATTACATTGTAATAGAATCATAAACAAAATCCTAAATAGAGCAAGCTGGCTTTAGACCAAACCACAGTTATACAGATCAGGTGCAGGCCCTAACTACCCATATAGAGAGAGGATTTCAAGATCAAAAGTGTTTGTGGAGCTGACATCAGCATATGACATAATTAGGTGAAATGGAATGATCCTCAAATTCCTGAAGATAATCCCATCCAAGACACTCATTTGTTACTTTTAGAATAAAAATAAATATCCATAATTAAAAACAAGTCATGCCATAGTTTTTCGTAAATGCCATAGCCCCTTATTACATTTATTAAGGTTGCTAGTACTGTTTATGTAAGCTAATGCATAGGCTACTGTGTATTGTAAAAGTGTCTCCTATGGAAACTCAAGCATGACTGCCATTAGATGGCAGATTATTGGAGATATCTTATAAGCATATTTTAACAAAAAAAAAAAAATACTGTTTTGTAATGCCGTCTATATGTTTGCAACCTTGGAATGTTTTACAGATATCATTCAAACATGCTAATAAAAGATAAATGTTTAAGAACTGCCCCATTTTCTATCTCCTGTTTATGAAGTTTCACTAAGGCAAGTGGAAAAAAAAAAACATTTTTGCTGCTCTTTTCCTCTGTTGCTGAGATATTCAAGCTGCCTTCAAATTTTAAAATGATAGTAACTCACGTTAGTTTATTTGGTGGTATTTCACCATACAGGTTTATTTTCTCATAACTACAATTTCAAATACATATGTTTGTTCAAGGGTGTCTTCAGACATGAAAGTGGCAAATGTCATGAAAAAGTATTGGGATTCAGCATGGGGACAGTTATTGAAAATTTAAACGTGTCTATAACTAAAGACGTAGAGTGTGATCTAAACATTTTTTTTTTTTTCAGGCACTTTTAGATGACCGTTATCAGCTGATTTTGAACCACATCTTGGAGGTCATTAATGAAAGTGCTCACCCGGAGAAGAACTATGCCAAGTCACAGATTCAACAGTGTTTTGCAGTTAAACCTGGAATCAATGGTCTTCTAGACGTTGCCAGAAAAACTTACAGTGAAATTGTGGGAGATATGTTAGGTATATAAAATTAATTTTTTTTTATTTTGAAATAATGTACATCGCTACTTAGCATGTTTTCTTAAATGGTAAGATGATGCTTGGTTAGACATGAATGCACATATTTGGTCGTATCCCTTTGCCACTATGACAGAATATGTACCCTCCTCTTTACCTTTTTACAAGGAAATTCATATATAGCTCTGAACAACTAAGTGTTGGGTCCATGTACCACGTAGCAAATTTAGCAAGAATAGGGCCTGGCTAAATTCCTCCATGTGCCCAGCCAAGGAATTTTCTACGCATGCACCATGACCCAGTGGCAACCTACACTCTGCTGAGGAGTGGTGCAAGTGAACACAGGCAATTGTGCAAAATTTGGGTGGTGAAAGGACTAGCAGGCAAGTTTCGGACAATCTCCATATTAAACCAAACAAATGAATGCCTGTCCTTGCCTCATAGACTTCCCTACCAACTACAGTCAACTCTTGATTATACGACCCCGGGAATAATGACCCTCTCGAAGTAACAACCCTTTTTCCTGGGACGGTGAAAAATAGGGAAAAGAATGCTAAAAAAATGTAATTGCGATATAATAGCAGAAAAAGGCGTTGCATTTATTAAGGCCGCAAATTTTTTGCAGTTATTTCTCAAAAACTGTAATGCCGCACACGGCGTGTTTGTTCTAAAAATATACGTTCCTGCCCCTACCTCCCGTACGACGCAATGACCGGCCGGCCAGCCCGAATGCCCCTTCCGATCCCCCAGCCGTCAACGACCCGCCCGCCACTTTCCCTCCACCTGGTCAACCACTCCAAAAAGGCAGTTCGCTCACCTCTTTTTCATCATGTGCATGCCATAACTTTTTTGCCACTGATTTCTCGTGCCCTTGGATACAGTAGTCTGCCTTTGTGCCTGTTATATTACAATTATATGTCGTGTTTATTTAAGCTTTATCTCATTTTCCGTTTTGCTAACTAAATGCTATTAAATATAATTACCATCATGTCATTTAATGATATACACAGTTATGATTATAAATCATTATTCTTTAACAAGTGAGAGTAGGACAGTTCATAATTGATGCTACCAAATGTCAGATGCATGTCTCAGATGTGCGTGGCGTAGGGCAGTATGACACTTGACAACAGCACGTCTGGTGAGTCACTAGCTCTCATGTGCGCTCACGCCCACACATACACACACACGCACATAAGAAACAGCATTGTGTAGGTTTAAAGTTGTTCTGCGAGTGCATTTTCCAAGTTTATTAACTATCATCAACATCATTGTTTACTGTTGGTGATCAAATTGAAACTGAGTATCAAATCCCTCTCCATGCACATTGGTGAAGTGTGTAAATAACTCGTGCACAGAGTAGAATCATTATACAAGCAGATTATTTTCACACGGCCAGCCGAGCTAGAAAGCGAAAGAACTACGAAACAAAGGGAGTAGTGTTATCATCACATCCCATCTGCTGAGCGAGCGAGAGTCAGGAACTGTGACTACATAATGGTCAAAAGTGGCACAAGTGACGCAGCAGACACGTCATTTATGTTGTTTTTTAACTACCCAGTTTTCGGATAGGTTCTTGCGCACACAAATTATCGTACATGTGTGTGTGTGATCGCTCGCTGCCAAGACGAGGTCTTAGGAGGCAAACAGCTTTATCAAAACATACGTTGTGCCAACTGGATTTACCGTTGCCGGCGAAGTTTGTGCCTGATGTGTCGAATAAAAGTTGTAGATGTCAACCAAAGTATGTGCCTATTGAAATAAATTACTATTTCAATCAACAACATTGCGGTACGTTCAGAGTATCATTTATTCAAAATACGTCATTCTATTGAAAAATATTACTGTTTCAATAAACTTTTTTTCCGGCTTTCTTGCAAACAACTTCAGAAAACGGTTGTTGCGGGCGCAAGAATCTATATTGCCAGCGACGTGATTGCTTAATTTTGAGCCAAATAAAGGTAATGAATCCTCTTCCAGTGTATCTATTTATTCAAAATACTTCACTCTACTGAAAATATTACTGTTTCAATAAAACTTTGTTGCGGTATTCTTGCAAATAACTTCCAAAAACGGCAGTTGCGGGCGCAAGAATCTATATTGCCGGCGACGTTTTTGCTTAATTTGGAGCCAAAGAAAAGTTATATATCCGCTACCAATGTATCCATATTTTCAAAATATTTCACTCTAATAATATTACTATTTCAATAAACTTTGTTGCGTTATTCTTGCAAATAACTTCCAAAAACAGCCGTTGCGGGTGCAAGAATATATATTGCCGGCGACATTTTTGCTTAATTTTGAGCCAAACAAAGGTCATATGTCTGCTTGCAGTGTGTCTATTTATTTGAAATACTCCAGTCTACTGAAAAATATTACTATATTTCAATAAACTCTATTGCGGCATTCTTGAAAATGACATTCCAAAAAGGACGTTACAGGCGCAAGGATTTATGTTATCGGCAACGTTTATGATTAATATTGAAGCAAATAAGGTCATAGGTCTACTTCATTGGCATACTTTTAAAAATAATGTGTTTGCTTTTCAAAATAAATGTGTATAATTTTATAAAAACATGTAATTTTTGCGCCAAAGACGAGTGAACCCCGATTCAATGATAAAAAAACTGTTAATGTATTCATTTTAGAGGTCGGGGATTGCTGAAAATTTGTGAAAACTCTAATAACGACTCCTCTGATATAACGATCCTATTCCCAGGAACCGTGAAGGGTAATTAAATCAGGAGTTGACTGTATTCTGTTATTGGGTCTTACATTGGCCCTGACCATTTAACCCCTTAATTGTCTGGTTGTTTTAATGATTGCAAAACATATTCAAGGTTTTTGAACATACAGTGAACCCTCGATAACTCGGACTAAAAGGGGGGAGAAGCTGTCCGAGTAACGATTTGTCCGTGTTATCGAGGGGTGTCCGGAGAGGTGGGGTAATCAGTCATTAATCACAAGAAATGTGAAGAAATTAGTACGCTATTATTTCTACAAGCAAAAGAGGCTGGAATAAATACTGTTTTGTACGTAACTATCGTATCAAGTTACGGGAGGGCCACCATGCAGTGGGAAAATTAACGTAACGTGGAGGACTATAAAATAATGTTAAACAATGTGGGCAGTCAGATCTTTATTTATTTTTTATGCTGCTACTTCTGGCTGAACCTGTTTTTTTTCTCTCTCTCTCTCTCTCTCTCTCTCTCTCTCTCTCTCTCTCTCTCTCTCTCTCTCTCTCTCTCTCTCTCTGTGCTAGAAGCTGGCACCAGGTACACTTCTATCACGTAAAAGTTTTCGTCTGGCTGGCGACAGCCAATGTGTGTGCACGTGTGAGAGAGATAAGAAATGATCGTTGGAGATAAGCTAGGGAGGTTGCGAGCGGAAGTAGTCAAGGTCAACCAGTACAGTCTCGTGCAATACAAATGCCGCACGTGACCACACGTATCTCACACAAGGTGTTTACATTGAAAAATGCCATACGTCCGTATGTTACAGCGTAGGGGCAGCAGCCAACTGCTAGCCTGATGTTACTCTACCCTCCTTCAATGTTACAAAGGTATAAAAATAATTTTCCTCATATACATGAATAAAAACGGTACTGTAATTAACAATCCTTCTGGGTCACTGTACATTATGTGAACATATTTTAACACTACTAATTTTAAAATTTAATTTTATGTAGGGCCTATGTAAATTGCATCATAGAGCACACAATTTACAGCTGTATTCTTACACAAATTGTCATATTATAAAGCAATAAAATTTTACTCATGTTCTACAGAGTTACCGTATTTACTCGCATAATCGCCGCATTTTTTTCGACCAAATTTTAGGCCCAAAAAATGAGGTGCGACCATTATAAGGGTTTTTCAAAAAATTACCTTCTAAATTTTTTTTGGTGTAGAATATAACAAATGTACATTTATTTCTATATTTACTCGTTCATAATGTGAACATTTCTTCTAAAATAAAAAAAAAGATTTTTTCGGTGTATAGTAAAATGGAAAAATTAAGACTACAAAATCTTGTTAATCCATTCACGTGTGTCACTCATTGAAATCATTTAAAATTATCCCGCATAAGACGTTTACATTTTATGGTCCATTACATGCATGCTATTATTTCCCGTGAAGTAGTTTATAAACAAATCCGATTCACGCTTAAAACGTTACAACTCTCCAGATGCCCGTTACGTTATCAACAGAGCATCATCAACAAGCGAGCGTGACTCATCGTGTCTGGCTTGGGCATGGATGTTGTGTTGTTCTTTCACCACCCACATCGGCTCTTGAAAACATTGTTGTTAAAGGGGCGTAAAACCTTCTCACCAATTTTTCTACAACGCAATGCAATGAAATGATTTTTAATTTTTCTATTTAATGTCCGGGACAATTTGTTTTGCAACCCTGTATTCATTGTACATACCAGAACAAAATAATTTTCCGTTTATGTGTCGTTATAACCCGTAGTTACCGTCATTTCACAAGCACCACATTGAAATGTTTATTTACGACACACGTGCGTGCCTGGCTCACAGGACAAAGAGGGAGGAAAGATAAAGAAGTGAGTGGTCGGCCTGCTGCGTTGCATCTTTACTCACGCGTCACGTGCCTCACTAGCAACATTTTACCACACGGGACTTGCCAGATTTTTACTGTGGGATTATTAAAGGCTAAGTAGCGAAGGACGACTTCTTTATAAAGTTTAATACTGTTCTAAATTATAATGGGATGAATTTAAAGCCAGCAGAAACGATTTTTTATGTCTTTTAACCAAATATAATTAATTAAAAATTTTTAAAAATTCTGTCCGCGTTATTTGATGTCCAGGATATCGAGGTCCGAGTTATTGAGGGTTCACTGTATTAAACAATAGATATGTGCAATAAAAATGGACATCACAAAAAATTTAATAAAAAATATTTTGAATTTTTTAAATGTATGTAATTTTTATTAATTTTTCATGTTTTACTGATTTACAAGTTGAAATATATCTCGAGCAAATGTCTGAAGGGGTTGAGACTTGCTACAGCCTGTATCTATCCTACAGCCATGGGGCAGGATTTGATGCACCTAATTGAATTGTTCTTGATCACAAATTGAATCCTTCCTGCATTATCGTGCATCAGAGAGGACGATGGAGAGGTACAGATGAAGCTGCCTGTTATGTGTGAACTGGCTCTTCCCATCACCTCCTCTCTTGAGCACATTTGCATTGAGCGAAGAGGAAGGACCCCTGATTGATGGGGTCATGCTGCCTCCATGTGCGCATTGTCCTTACTTTTGGTGTTCAGACACCCATGAGCGTAAGCATGAACATTATGGGCAGCTATAACATAAACATGAAGTTACCAGCATAACTACTAATCCTACTTTCCTCAAAATGGGTGCAAATTTGCACTAAAAGTTAAAATAATTTGTGTACATCTAGAAATATATATTTAATAATACAGTATATTAATTTATTTTCATGCTATCTTTACATAGTGGACCTACAACAATAAAGACTAAATACCGTAAATCAAAGTTGGGTAGAAAAGTGTTTAAATATTAAATTGACTTCCTATTGGTTGTGTTGTTCTTGACATACATGTATTATGTATTCATGTCGTAAAATATTTTTAATTGGTGGTCTATTAAACAGAAGGTGAACCAAGAACTTTAAATTTTACGTTTCTTTAAGTAATACTCGTGTCTAAGGAAACTTCTGATAGATAGTTGCTGAATAAGTTTTGCATTGCTTTAAATTAACATTTTGTCCATTTACTTTAAGAATTATATTGACTATATGTTGTCGTGCCATCCTGTTCAACCATTTGCTATATTGTGTTTGAATTCCCAGTATTGAATTCTCTTTTGAAATCCCTCGCAGTTCAGTTATTTTATTCTAATGAAATAAGTTATTCCTATCAAGCTTGGTACACACATAGAACTTAAGAAAAATCTGTTTACTGCTTATATCTTTTGAAAAATACATTTTTAAACTGGTAGTTTCACCCATGTTATTAGGTCATATGACATCAGATTTGAAATATAGTTATCCTCAACCCTCTGATTTGTTGCCCTAATTAACATATTATTGTTTAATTAACTGGTCAACAAAATTAAACGTGAAACTTCAAATGAAAATAAAAACAAAATACTAACACATTTCAATATAAGTTAATTGCTTGAGATATTGAAGTCAAGAATAATAACATTTTGATAGACATTTACAGTGCATGGCACATACCTACAAAACTGTAACATTAACTGCATGAAAGTACACTAGACCCCCGATTTTACGAACCCTGGATTTAACGAAGGTAGCGATTCTACGAATACAATCTCAGGAACCCTCAAAAAATAACAAAATTATATGACAAAAAAAATTGTAAGGAATTATGTTGACAATGAATAAAACATACTGTATCTAATTCACGGCATTAAAGTATGGATTGTAGAGTTGCAGTTATTACTTGGTAAGTCACGATATTAAAAATAAAACAAACATAGCGAAAATCCGTTAAAAAATGCGGCAGTGACAGTTTGAAAACTGCGTGGCGGCGGCGGCGGCGCCTGTGCCAAGCTGGCAGGCCTGTCCCCAACTACGACGTATTAGGATCTATATTGAGGTCGTACTATAGACGCAAAGTTCCAGCGCATGCGCGTATGCTCATTTAACTATAGTACAGCCTCCTTCTAGGCTGTTTCACGACATCTTATATCTCTCTCGTCTCGCGCCGAATGAGTTTACTTTTTTACACGAACTCTAAAAATAATAGCGTGATATTTTTCTTTATTGCGTTAAAACCATACATACATAAAACAATTAACATGGCGCATAATTTGCTTAAACAATGCGTTACTGCGTGTCGTAAAATGTGCGTTTCACAAGTGAGCACGACAATAGCGCTACCTATTATCCAAGTGTAGAAACAATTGTCTCCGGATATGTAGAACTTGGAAAATAAATAGACGTTCGTGTATTACGTAATCCCGGAACTCCTAATTTATTTTTACCGCATATACTGACTGAAAGTGATTATTTTCATTCACTTATACATGTAATTCTCGACGATTTTAGGTAAGAACGTCACAAAATGGCGTTTTTGGAACAACGTCGGTATATGCTACGGTGCCGCTATATATCTTCCATCTTGTGAACGTTCGTACAGTTGCGCTATCTGTCCGCTCTGCACGCTACTAGTATCTACGGTCTCGTACAATTCAACAACGTCGAGGGAATGTTTTTACGTTAAGTTATATAAAACTGCGCAATGAATAAATACATCCGCCTATTCCTTCTTTCTTTGGTGAATAATTTACAAGGGCATTTTACTAGTAAGGAATGCCTACTTTTTTTCCATTAAACGCAACGCAAATCGGGCTATTCGCTTGTGAGATGCCACTCGACAGCTCGGTTTTCTCTCTTTTTTTTTAGGACAAAGGTCGATCATATCTATTGTTTAGCGGTGTTCTTTTGATTGTAAGACGTCTGCCAATTGATATAAATTTATATTTCAACTGCCACTTGCGTTATTTTTTCCGTTAAATGCTACGGAAGTCGGTCTATTCGCTCGAGAGAAGACACTTGGAATCTCGATTTTCTCATTTTTCTAGGAAAAGGATTGGTCATATCTATTGTTTAACGGCGTTCTTTTGATCGTAAGACGTCGGACTATTGATATAAATTTATATTTAAACTATCACTTTCTTTATTTTTCCGTTAAATGCTACGGGAGTCGGGCTATTCGCTCGAGAGAAGACACTCGGAATCTCCATTTTCTCATTTTTTGGGGACAAGGGTCGGTCATATCTACCGCTCAACAGTGTGACGTCTGGCTACTGATATCAATTTATGTTTACATTATTACGTTAATTAATTTCCCGCAAAACGCTACGGAAGTCGGGGCCTAGAGACACTTTGCAGAAAAAAAATGCAATTTTAAAATTTTCTGTTAAGGAAGGGGAGGGGGGGGGCAAAAATAAGCCGCTATCGAATTTACGAAGGTAGCGGTTTTACGAATTCGATGAGAGGAACCGTGAGTATTCGTAAAATCGGGGGTCTAGTGTATTTTACTTTCAACTGCTTTGGTTTAAGTGAAAGAGAGCAGCTGACAGTTTCAGATTGAATGAGAGTTGCCGGATAGTGCCTCACAAATTTCCTTTATAACTAAAAGGTGTGTCCAGCAATTAGGATTACAATGTCACCGAGATAGGGTAAATTTAGCTGATGTTGGTCACACTCCAATAACAAGTTGTAGAGGAATTGTCTACGGTTATGTTAAACCCAATTACTCCCAAGATATATCCTTTGCGTGCATTCAAAGATTTCTCATAATTCTAAAGGCCACTTAAAAGATTTTAAATTGGCAGATTCTAGTTACAATATTCCTACACCTATCGAAATGTTATTGGCAGCCAACATAGTCAGTGATGCTACGACAGACACCAAGATTGTAGGTGAACCTTGTGCGTTCACAGTGTGTGTGGCTGGATTATAAGTGGTACGATTTCTTGTGAAACAGTGAATATTCCTTCTGTGTTGTTCTTGATTAGAGATAGTAATTTGCAGATTAATTTACAACATTTTTGGGAGATAGAAGAAGTGCTTACAATGATATAGTATCAGTTGAAGAAAATAAATGTGAAGAGCATTATAACACAACACATACACGAGACACCAATGGTAGATATATTCTGCGTTTACCATTCAAACAAGAACAATCTAAGCTAGAAGATTCTTTTCAACATGCACTACAGTGATATGAATGAGAAGAAACGGAGCAGAAACCTACACTTAGTAATTGCATATAACCAGTTTCTCAAAGAATACAAAACATTGGGCCACATGACACACATTGCAAATATTAAATAATTTTGACGGCAAACAAGATAACCATTCCACAAGTCCATCCATTAATTCCGAGGTAGCTCATTTTATACTTCACAATGTTGTAATCCAAGATGCAAGTTCGACTACAGAAGTGCGTGTTGTATTTGACGGTTCTGCAGCAATCTCAAATGATGTATCATTGAATAACATTTTCCACACTCAGTAGAAATTGCAGGACAACAGCAAGATTATCATTAATTTCAGAACATTAGGTGTTATGTTAACTGCCAACATATGCAAGACGAATAGACAAATAAGAATACATCCTGATGATTGTGCAAATATCAGGATATTGTATGGTGACCTTCTGTTCAAGATAATGTTTTTTTCTACAGACTGAAAACTGTTACATGTGGACTGTCATCATCTCCTTACCAAGTAGGCCTATTGAGAACACTGAGGCAATTAGCAAGTGACGAAGTTCAAGACTTTCCCATGACAACTCAAGCACTATTATGAGATGTTTTTGTGGATGATGTGGTCACAGGATCAGACTGTTTGGACGAAGCAATCAAATTGAAGGCTGAATTAGTGTCATTGTTACAACGAGGAGGATTTGAACTGCGCAAGTGGACTTCCAACAGTATCACCCTACGTAAAGATGTGCATTTCAGCGAGAAGTTTTGAAAATCCAGGACCAAGAAGGCAGACTAACTGTTAAGGCGCTTGGTATGCACTGCTGTCCCGAGAATGACAAATTAATAAAGAAAATTGATAAGTGGTAAGGTTCAGCCCTTGATCGTATATATGTGGTCAGGTTCATTGACTGTCTTATCATGGTTAAAATCTTCACCACATAGATTTCAAACAATTGCTGCCAATCAAGTTTCTGAAAATCAATCAATTCTACCACCGAGTTCGTGGCATTATGTCCCATACAGTTGTAACCCAGCAGACCTTGAATCGCATGTGGGCTCTCCTGATTATCTCATGAACAATGTATTGTGGTTCTACGGCCCTGATTGGTTGAAATACTCTCAAGATATATGACCTAAAAATATTAGCCAAATACCTGATCTGAACAAAAATTTTGAGTGTGAATCTCAAAGAGTGCAAGTTATATTAGTTCAAGAGAATGTTGGTCCCATGTTGACATTTCTACCATTCTAGACAGTTTTTTGTTATTATCATCTGAACTCAAACTAGTAACCTCATGGATACTTATAGTTAGAGCTGCATTCTTAAAGCAATCTCATTCTAATTCACAGTGGCTGAGTACTGAAGAATTAAAGTCAACATCATTGATTTAGGATCCAATTGTTGAAAATTATGTTTTCTCAGAAAACTTGAAATTACTACGAAAGAAGGAATGCTCGAGCAAGTTAAAGAAACAGAATCCTTTATTCTAACCTCTGCATGACATCAGGGAGGGTGGCCATCTGCAACATTCATTGTTACCTGAAATGACTAAAATATCCTATAATTCTATCAGGGAAATGTCATCTGTCTTTGTTAATTAAACGACACTACTATGAAGTATATCTTCATGCTGGACCTCAGGCATTACACTCTCTTGTACAGAGGCAATTTTTGATAATAGGTGTTACGTGGATTATTCAGCTTTGTGTTCACCAATGTGTTAAATGTTTCAGATGGTCCGCCAAAACACTCACTGAGGCATTACCTGCCTGTCGCTCAGATGAATGTAGAAACAGTATGGCTGATAGAAGATTGATATCCAGTATCCCATTGAATCGCCTGGTGTGGCACGCAAAGTCGTGATGCAACGAAACTAGCGTTGGCGCTAGGCAGGCGGACTTGTAGAGGAGCGCTAGAAGTGTGCCTTAGCACATCCCTATGCCTTTTCTTTTTACTTCTCACAGACAAGACAAAACTAGACACCTCTTGGAAAGAGTCATGCTACCTCCAGAAGGAGTTAATGAGGAAACTTGGAAGGTGTGCGGCTTACGCCTCCTCCCAGACGTAGGAATACTTACGATGACCCGATAAACAAACTCCCGTGGCGATCCTATAGGATTAGAGGGTCACAGGTGTCTGTCTTACACTTAAATCGGTTTGTCAACAGCGGAGCGAGAAGTTATGGCAAGCGAAGAAAAGATAGGTGTAAGGTTGCTGCGTGATTAAAAGGCACGCGATAATAATGTAAAATGGAACATCCTGTGCCTGAAAGTCTGAAGGGCAGGTAGAAAAGAAATCGAAGAGCATTAGTTTCTGTGAGGAGAGTTGTTGATGCAGGTGACGAAGCCTCAGAAAGTGGCTTTTGGTCAGTGAAGCTGGGCAGCTGGCGTATAAAGCTCTCACGGCAGTGATGGGCACTTCTGGAAGGGATCTGGCGGTTGTTGGTCTTCCGGAACTGGAGCTGTAGCTTGAAGGATTGGTGATGGTAGAGAAATCTTCCGCAGCAAAACCGAACCTTTCAGTAGTAGCAGGTGTACTGCTACTGAGTGAGAGACAATCACTTTCATACCCTTCTCGGGAAGGTCTGTGGTGTTGGCCGGCCGCTTGCCTAATGAGAGATGGCGCGGACATGCGGGTGGTTCCTCCCTCTCCTATTGTTTTCCTGTGCTGTGGGTGGCGTGCCTACTGGCGACGAGATATCTCGTAGGAAAAATATTTTGCTAAGCATCCCTGCCCTGGTTTTTGAAAGCGAAGGATATCTAAGGAAGGGTTAGGTAGGCTTTAATTAATATAATATCCTTGGTGTCAGGTTGGAGTGCAGTGACGTGTGTGGGAATAATTAAGGTAGAAAGGATTAACGTTATGTGCACGAATATGGAACGGGCAGGATGAGGTGGCGGCTTCACAGCACAAGACAATCCGAACATGCGTCAAGAGTAGTTACTGTTAGAACTGGGAATAGTGAACTTTTAAGACCTGTTCCGAAAATGTCTCCTTTATCCATTAATGACGACTTATAAACTAGTAGGAATTATTAATTTTTCCAAATTATTGTTGGTTTAGAAATTAATATGTTCCTTTAACATTGTGATAATGTTGTTTGTTTAATTTTGTTATATTCAAATGATGTTTATCAGAATTAATGTAAAATAATTGTATTGTAGTTTTGGTAAATATATACATTTTTTTTTTCAGTGGACGGTATGTTCTGACCTCCTTGTCATAGAGAAAGAAGGTACTTGACATTATGTTACTTTTATTATAGTTTTATGCAGGACTGGGTATCATTATAGGACTTTCTTTGACCGTCAGCCATGATTGATTTTAGTTCCTAGCCACTGGCGCGGGGCGTTAATGAAGAACCTTGTCCAAAAACTTATGAGGTAACCCCAGGTAGAGCAGATTATATTCCGTAAACATAATGTTTTCCGTCCACCATTTTTTCGCACAATTAAATGGCATCAACTGATAGAAGTATTTTATGTTTGTTTTGGATTCATGTTATTAATTATCTTTTACACCTGTTGGCTTGAGGCGATTTATAAAATATTAGTGATGATAACACACAAGTTCGCAGTCATTTGCTATATTGTTTTGAAGAGTAGAAGAGCAGGCTATCGCTTTGTTCACTTTTGTGGATGTACGAACAAGAAATGTAATTAATTGTGGAAGTCTTAGTTTAGACAGTTTAAGCCTGTTACAATAAAATGACTCAACCTTTATTCCGAACAAAGTTTGGATTCAACAGGTACGTAAACTGAAGTATAACTTACATTGTATAATATTTGCATTAGGCCTAGGCCTATAACCTAGGTAGACCATCACAACTTCAATGGCGTGGTAGGCCTACATTACATCCTACAGTCCTAGAAAGTATACGTAAATGGTAGACTTATTTCCTCAGTGAGATTTAGGCATGATTACAAAGATCAATTTTGGAATTTTTTTGCTCTATAACCTATATCTTTATCTGCCATTTATGTGCTTATTGTAAAATAACATAATTTTATCTAATGTATAATAACCTAATAATTATCATATGTTATAATAAACAAGTGTAGGGACTTGGTTGGCATTGTTCCTTATCATAAAGATGATCTAAACAAAAAATGTAGGTATTCAATTCCTAAAAAAAATGTAGGTTAGAACATTTTGTTGAATGGTTGATGAAATACAAACAGTCCTTCGTATCCTTCCTTTTTACACGACAATATTTCTTCATTAC
The DNA here is from genome assembly GCA_003012365.1 of Medauroidea extradentata. Classification (NCBI taxonomy): domain Eukaryota; kingdom Metazoa; phylum Arthropoda; class Insecta; order Phasmatodea; family Phasmatidae; genus Medauroidea; species Medauroidea extradentata. Next base: position 20,198 of record PNEQ01037156.1, read on the forward strand.
ACTTGCTAATTCCGACATAAAAAACCCCCCGCTACTTTGTTTCATTTATTTTCTGCAAAAACGATTAGGTCTACCTTATGTTTCAATAAAGCCGTGTATGCACACGATTTTCAGCCAGTGTACAAGAAAGTACGGTAATTAGCACCAAAACAACCATTACTATCACAAATAGTACTGTGTGCTTGACGTTTTTGGTAATAGAAAACAGTGCTGTTCTGTGCGCCACATACATGTAGTTGTTACTTTACCTGCTAGATGGTAGATGTGTGTGATGTTACCACATGCTAGATCTGGATGGCTCTAAGCGCAAGCTAGCAATCATGGCGGACAATATTTGCAGAATTTACTTGATATTCACTGTAAGTCATGAATTCATCTTATGAAGCACGCATGCAACATTTTTCTGTATGACACTACAGCAAAACATATATTAAAAAAAGAAAAAAAAAAAAAACAATAAAATTATGAGTCTTAGAATTGAGTAAATACGGTAACCAAATACCAGAAATATCTCAAGGAAAAAAAAACATAAATTGTATACCTTTCAACAATTTTGCCTGAATTGATTAGCGACAAAACAGCCGCCAAAGTAATCAAATTCACATAAAACATCGCTTTTAACTAAATAATGCTGAAGTTAATGGAAAACATACAAATACACCAAATTTCACAAGTCAACAATTTTAGGGGTCCTTATCGATAGCTTTGAAATGTTTGGTAAAGCCTTTTCATTCACAGTGATGGATTGCAGAGTTTTTTTAACCGTCGTGTAGAAGAGAAGCATATTATTTAACTATTAGTTGTAAGAAGAAAATAAAAGTCTTGGTGACACACTGCATGGTGTACAGCCAGATTCCAATTCCAAAATTCCGTTTATTTTATTGTACTATTTTCTCAGAATTCTCACACAACGAAAAATTACATTAAATGTTATAACAATTTGCCGTATGCCTATTTCTTACATGCACAGTAATTAAAAACAAATCAGATGCTGTAAAGAAAATACTCATGCACAAATGGCAAACTATGACAAAAAGCTGAGGAAATTCATAGTTTACCGTACGCCGTCAGCTAGGGAGGTCAATGAACTGCAACACCTATTTAATACTGCGCTGCCACTGATTGTGCACATTTCTTTAGTTGTATCTGGGCTTATTATTTGCGGTGCCAGTTTTAAAAGCAAGATAGCTTAATATCTATAATACAGTAAACCCTCGTTTTACCGGAATTGGGGGAAGTGTGGCCCAGTAAATCAGAATGTCCGGTAAACTGCAAAGTACCAAAATCTGCACATGGAAATAGACAACAAGCAGACAGATACATAGCAGTGTGATATGCGTTGCAACGCAGCATATTTGTTATTGTCAAATTGCTGGAAGTGGATGAGGTGAAGGTTCGTGATGACTGGCGGGAGTAGAAATATAAGCGTGCGCCTTTGTCCGCTCTGTGCTGGGCCCGGACTTCCTTTCACGCAATGTTGTGAAGATTCTACAATTGTACAGTTTACCAGGACTTAGCAGATCTTCAACCATAATATTGTGAATATGGACAGTGGCATTGTACCGACTGCGTCAGTGAACGACGTAATTTGACGACGTTATAAACAGTTCAGACATTGCAAGTTATCAAGAATTAACATATATAATACTCAGCAGTTATATTTCAAACGTCTCCACGTATCCAGACTTTAATTACATACCTAATATTCCATTTGTTGTTTTGGAATATTTACCGTCGCCGTTTGTAAACATGACATTCTTCACCATAGATGTGATACTGACTAAACAGAGGCACAGGTACAGGCAGTGCAGCTAGCCTCGTGCTACACTAGCGCTATCGAGCGACAACAGCAGAACCTCAAGAAATATTCCCGAGAATTGTGTTAATATAATTTTCCCGTAATATTGTGAATTTCTAAAGGGAATTGTTTATATAATTAATATTGTTCTAAGCGAGACTTGTAATGTTTGTATTGTGTTTTCATTATGTTATTCCAGATTTCGTAGTAATAATTGATATACTGCAATTAACTCTTCGTAGTTGCTCTGCCATGTTGGGCGGACTATTTCCAGTGATAATATTCATTCTCACTTCTTGTATTTATACTCGTGTATTTGTAGTACCGGGGTTCAGTCGGCTTCCAGTGAAATGTAAGTGTTACTTTGTTATTCGTTATTGTAAATGTGGAATGGGTTGTTATGCTGCAGGACTTGTAAATGATTAATTTGTGGCGCCTTGTTTAGTTTCGTGTTTATTATTTCTTGAGTTGAAATCCTGTAGCATAATGGCCCAAGTCCTAATGTTTCGTTCGCGTCTTGTGCTGTTTGTTGTTGTTTTGCCTTTTTTCTGATAAATTAGAGTAATTTTCGCGTTCGGGATTTCATAAGTAAATTTAAGTAAACATGTAATTATTATTCAGTGAGAGAGAGAGGGGCAGACATGTAATTTCTATAAGTTTTATTAATTGGTTAATTAATCTTTAAAGGTGTGCAATTTGATGCTTGGATTTAACTGCGAATAAACCGATTGGATGTTTTGCATGCACCTTATGTGCCCGACTATGAGACTTTTGTGTGAGGGTGTAAGCTGTGTATGCATACTACTGAGGTAGGATATGCTTGTGTTTGAGATTGTGTGTTGGGGAGAGTGTCCCCTGAAAGCTTTAATTAGTATGTAAGTATGTTTAGGGACGTGTGTCCCCTTGGTTTATGTTTGGGTTTGCTGCTGAGAGTCAGCACTTGTTGTGTGAGCTAGTTCCCTATGAGGTAGGGCTAGCCTATGTTCGTTGTTGTCTTTGCTACACCCTCCTCAGGGTTATCGACTAGGGCTTCTTGTTATTTCCTATTTGTTCAACTTTAAATGAGATTCCATTTGCACACCTGTTATTGTATTTTTGTAAGATTTATGTTTAATGTTATTTGTTGAATGTTTTGAATGTTTTGATCCTTGATTAACTATTTGAGTATAAATAATTTTCAAGGTTATGTAATTGTCAAGATGTTTTGATTTGTCAATAAATCGCTGATGCGATTAAGCCGACCTTTGATGTTTATTGAAGTTGAAGTTAATGGCAATTCCCCTTCTACAAGTTTGCTAATAATGGTAATATTACATGCAGATCATGCTGATCATTAGCTAGACTTGAGGTTATGAGTTTCTAGCTCTGTTTGAATTAAATTATACCCTTGCCTAGGCGTAGTAGCTTGCTAATTGTTGGGGATCGCAACCCTCCTTACTGCCTCTGCTGCTGTGATAATTGTTAGGTGCCGTCACCATGTGAAGGTTAGCCCCGATGGAGGGGCGGTGATGGTACAGCTCATTGCGATAACAAACGTTAAGGTGGGGGAAGAGTTGAAGGAGAGGGATACAAGGAGAAATAGGTTTGCTATCAGCTTCGTTTCACGTTACGTTGCGTGGTAACATGTAACCAGTTAACTTGAGCTACTGTTTTGTATTTACTAAATATGTAACCCAAATAAAAAATTTTCAGCGTAACTACCGCTGTATCAGAGTATCGTATATCATGTCTGTGAGATAATAATCTAGCCGCCATCCTTGACTTTCTAAAGGGGAAAGGACGGAATGCTGAGCATGAGAAAGGCATGTGTTGCACTAGTTTGTCCGCAGCAGATTTTATCTCTACTCCTCCCACATGAGCACTGTTAAAACATACCACTTAAACACTGCCTCATCGTGCGAAGATGCAGTAGCAAGTTTCATGTGTTTTCTTGGTCCAAAAGTGCCTTACCTTTTGGTTCAACATAATATTTCAACACATAACTCTCCAACTTGTCTTTTGCTTTACGAATGTCTGACACAGTTTGTTTCTTGACACCACAATCAGCACACAACTTTGCTACCAAAACACCGGCATCTAACTCTTCTATAAGTTACATTTTTTGGCTTAATGTCAAAGTTCTTCTCTCTCTTTTCTGTCACGTTGCAGACACCAATTATTAACGAAAAACACTCTATCCTTAACACACATGTACCACTGTGTAAAAAATTCAAGTAGACACGACAGTCATTCATGTCCCGACACGTCAAAATGCAGATGAGCTACTAGCTCTGGCCAACATCTTACGCGTCTGTCTGTGTGCGCGCCTGATGTCACTCACAAAAACACAATAACCGGGTAGGTTTTGTGCTGCATGTGACAAAAGTAGACCTGACTGCCAGATTTTGTCCGTTAAATACAAAGTCCGCTGAATGGAAGTCCGATAAAACGAGGGTTTACAGTCGCTTAATTATTATTAATTTATTTCCTTCAGGCTATCTTGCAATGGCAGAAACAAATAAAATGGTAAAACATCCTATTTGTGGGTACAACCACACACAACAAAATGCTATGTGGCATACTACATAATGAGCTCCCAAGTACTGAAATTAAAGATACATAGTAAAGGAAAAAAAAAAAAAGTAAATAAACCACTCACCATTGTCAAAAATTTGATCGTACAACAGTATTCCACACGAACCTACAAGGCCAAATTTTGAACACCACTCTCGAAATATATAAATCAATGAATATTTTTTTGATAATATATATTTTGAGAAAAACTATAATCTTACAGCATGTGAACAACAAATACGTAAATAAAAAATAAAGTGAAAACATACCGTGGCTGTAGGCCTAACCTATAGCACACAGTACAAAATGACATCCCGTATTTACATATCCAAGTGGGAAAATGTGTTTCGTGTTAATGTAATTTTCACACTAATTTAATATGTAGACATTTTCTTTTCTAATGCAGTATCATCTACGTAGATATGTAAATAATGAGAATGAAAAATATGGCAACATTAGGTTTAAGGTAAAATTTCAATTGGGATTGAACCTGGAATGGACTGAGGAATCCAAATTCAGAATTTACAATAAACACTTTGCTGTGGACTGAAGTACGCATGAAGTGAGATAACCCACGCCACTTGTTGAGGTGGACTGGAGTAAATAAACCGAATCGAGATTTTACAGTAAACAAGGACTGAAGTGACTTGAAAACGCGCAGGACAAAGTTGTAACCATATTGTGTTGTGTATTGCGATAAGGTTAAAATTGAACATACAAGAAAATATAACACACCAGATTGGGCTAAAGACAAGTTTTTGTAAAACAGAACAGCTTTCACCAGGCGAAATGGAATTAGACAAGTAAAAAGTCTCGTAGAGTAGAACCTTTACTTGAAGCAACATATTTTTAGATTGTCATCTGTTCTCTGCAACATATTGTCATCAACAGATCACATTATAAAGTTTTCTGTTCAAGTTGACGCCAACTTCGCTCTTGTTAACAGTTCAATCGGGATTGTAATATTTACCATAAAATCAGTTCGTCAATCAATGTTTGCATTACATTCACTCCGAGTTGACTCCACTCCAGATTCAATCTGGATTCAGGTTTGCTCCAACTATAGTACCTAGTTTGATAGACATCGTCGTCGTACTGAATTTTGTAACTTTCTTTGGGATACATAATCAAATATTGCTCATTATAGCAGTTGTATTTGCCATATGTATTATAATTTACTTAAAGGTTATGAGGTAACAGTCATTTGCTAAGTTGTCTGAGTGAAGTTTTCATCAAATTAAAACATTAATCAACTGAGCCTATTGCATGTATACACACAAATGATTAATCATATCAAATGTAGCTATCATTTGGTGAAAGAGCATAACATTGTATAATCTAAAAAGCACAACTCCAGTTTCTCTCCTAATTGTTTTTCAGTTCCACAAAAGGCCCGAGATTGCGACAGCACTGCCATCTCGTGGGGACTTTCGCAATACTTTGCCCATTCGTGAATCATCAATCACAGCCACTCTGAAGCAGTGAAACCTCACAGATTGGTTATTACCATTAAAAGGTTAGGCATGGAATTTGTTTCATCTAGAGGTGTTAATGGAAATTCACGATTAAGGGGTAGGCCAGCCCAAATTTCCTTAAGGAGTAAAAAATTTACTCCAGATGACATTAACCTGTGTTTAAATTTAAAATTATGGCCTCTCGATCAAAACATTATTTACAGTGACCCTGAAAAGCATTACGCACATTCAAGTGATCGACAAAAGCCTGTCACATGACTAAGATAACCCACCCTACTCCAGCGAGTGAGTTTCCGAAAATACTTGTGGTTTTGGTTACGGGCGGACATCCAAAATGGATGGGTAAATTTCACTTGAGTTACGTTTCAAACAACATAAACTGGAATTTTGGCTGACCTACCCAAACCTTGTAAACTTTGGAAAGCACCGGAAACGTGGCACTCCTGTGCAACTTCACGCGTATGCACAGACTCTTGTTCAGTCCAGACGTAGCCGATAGAAATGGTGAAAGGAACTGAAGTGGTTCTACCACCTCGGCTATGCTACTATGACCTTGAGAACATGGGACAATGCACTACATTTATAATGGATAAAACATCGGTGGATAATTTCTGAAATTGTTATGAATTATGTACAATTTCAGTACATTTCCCACCATAAGTAAAATCGCCTACATTTCCCGCATTTTCCGGTCGTTGGACACCCTGCTAAGTTTTGGGAGATTGGTGAAGTAACCATTCAACTTGCTAAACTAAATTTTTTATCAATATGAACTGTGATGTGATGTACTTGCAAATATATTTTGAGGCTCTCCTGCAACAATTTACATTGCAACTTTATTTATCACAGGTCTGTAATAAGTGAGAGCTTGGTAAACACTGACCAGTTATATTCATTTCTGCACAAAATGTGAAGCTTTTTTTATGGACATAACATAACATCACATCACTTACCTGAACAGCGTTGGCAAGTTCTTCATTACCACCTATCAGCGGAACCTTCCTCAAAAGAGTTGGGAAATCTGCCATGGCCTGCATCTTGAAATGCGTATTCAAGTGCAACATCTTCATTTCGCATGACTTCATCTGTTTCGAAAACTCAATTTCGGTCAACAGTCCTGTGAATTACATTTTAAATGACCAGTATATTCCAGAAAAAACTATTACAACTGAAATTAAGTTTGGAGGGAGTAAGGGAGGGAAGAATTTCGGTCAAAAGTCCTGTGAATTACATTTTAAATGACCAGTTAATTCCAGAAAAAACAATTACAACTGAAATTAAGTTTGGAGGGAGTAAGGGAGGGAAGGGAAAGGGGAGAGAGAGATAGAGAACAAAAAAAAAAGAACATGTAAAGAAACACTAAAACAACATTTACAAAAATTAGTTATAATATTAGTTACCATTTCCAAGGAGAATTCTGTTATAACAACTACCCCAACAACAATGCTAACAAGAACCCCAACAACCCCTCCCCCAACAACCCCCCCAAAACAATACCAACAACACCAAAACAACCCCCCCTCCAACAAAAACAA